>JAYESA010000014.1:122426845-122449345 GCA_036927795.1 Iris macrosiphon | reverse complement strand
ATGAATATTATTGGTTTAATCAGCCCATCTTCTTCTAGAGGACATCGACTCATACTTGCAATGATTGATTACTTTCCAAATGGGCAGAAGCAGTCCCGCTCATCGAAGTAAAAATGTCCAACATTATTAGCTTGGTCAAACACCATGTTATCTATCATTTTGGTGTTCCCATGAGGATAATACATGACAGTGGACCATAATTTGCCAGTCAAGCATTTTATCGGTTCTGCGATAATAATCGAATCCAGAATATAGGATATACGTCCTACAATCAAGTAGCCAACGACTTAGCAGAAGCCTTCAATAAGACCATATTCAAACTCCTAAAAAAGTTTGTCTCATCTAATAAACACGATTGGAATGAGATGCTCGAAGAATGTCTATGGACTTATCATACAACAGTTCAAACTCCAACTGGTTGTACACCATTCTCTCTAGTCTATGGATGTAAAGCAGTTTTTCTGCTCGAAATCCAGATATCTTCTCTCAGAGTAGCTATTGCTAATGAGCTAACAGTAGAGAATAATGATTGATTGCATCTGCAAAAGTTATATGCATTGGATGAAATGCGCCTCCACGTTCAATAGCGTAATGAGCTATACCAAGAACGTAATTCCAGAGTTTTTAATAAAAAATTCTAGGACGTTGAATTGGTCCTTACAATAAGGAGACCTATGATCACAACCCAAAATGGCAAAGGGAAATTCCAAACTAAATAAGAAGGTCCTTATATGCTGGAGACAGTATTCTCCAACAGAACCTACAGGCTCGCTAAGCCTAATGGAGATTTGATAATGATGCCTATCAATTGCAAATTTCTCAAAAAGTATTATGTCTAGGCACGAAATATTATTTATCATCTCCAGTAGAATAAAATAAGATGTACAACAAGTATATTTTTCCATTCCCCAATAACTTGTAGCCTATATGGTATCTCAAACTATTACCTATATTCATTCTTGAATAAGACATGAGAAATGGGTCCTCAAAGTTCCCCATAGGCACAATCCTCAGATCCAATAAAACGCTATCATTGAGATCATCTAAACGATTATCTCAAACAAAAATGTCCCATTCTTAAAGTCTAATTATTTTAAGGATATTCTATTCCTGATCCCCAATTAGGTTGGGAATAATCTCTCATATTTTTTCACCAGTCAGTAAGTGTAATGTGGTTCATGTCTATATTATCTCTGAATCATATTCCATTTATTATCCCCAACAGAGAAGATAATAGTTCGCCCTTGAACTACTCTTTTTTCTTTTTTCCAGCAGAGTAAACTAGGGAGCTATCATGTCCATATCACCTATGTTAGTATTGTATCTGGTAAAATTTATCATTTGTACTCAACATGAGTATGCAACGGGTGACAAATCCACCTAATTTTCCATAAAATTATATTTTGCCATGTCTATGTTACCTCTGAGCAGATATATTTGGTGGGATCACGTTTGAAAATATATCATGTCCATATTATCTCTGGCACCATTTTTGCTTTAACTTATTATGTGATACGCAATGTATAATAAGTCCACAAAAAGACTTTGAGATCTATGACATTGCTGATATTATTATACAGATCACTAAGGTAAAAAAAAAAATTTATTGATGGAAAACAAGGAAAGAACAACACAAATACTTAGGAAGATAAAGGATCAGAATCTTTTGAATTGTTTATAAATATTACAAGAGCATGCAGAATACAGATATTTGACGATAGAAGCAGTCGACGTAAAGCTTCTGTTTTGGCTTATTCTTCTTGTTTTCCCGAAACAACAACAGTATGGCGGGAATCAGTGATCTCATTCAGGAGAGGGGAAGAGCCATCCAGTAAGGGGCTAACAAGATCTTAAAGAAAGTTCGTCCTACATAGCTTAGTAAAAGCTTCTTTCTTTTTCTTGGTATGAGGCAGTACATGAGCAGTAGAGGTGCAACCAGGATTAGATGTAATGTGTAGGAGAATAGTCGATTCATCAAACTCTCTTTTATCTTTTAGAGACTCGTTCTAGGAAGGTATCAGCAAATTTGAATAAAGAATGTTGGATTGAGTAACCGACTCTTATTTATAATAAGTGAGGCGATGGTTCGAATGTCTCCACATGATTCATCGGTAATGTCACACCCAGTCTTAAAATACATAGGACTAGGAATACGTCAGCATGCTAGTCGTATGCATATAAAAACTCTAATATATAGAAATTATAACACATACGTATGCTGTATTATGAATAATACTTCAGAAGTTGTATATAATGCCACAAGTCATTTGCAATACTAATCTGATCCACAAAACTAATAAAAATAAATAACCAAATATGGCAATAAACCAAGTATGAAATAATTGAGAAGACCAATGGTTGGGTGGAGACAAATCCACTACCAAACTAGAATAAAAAAAAATATAATAAGTACATCATCTACTGATCAGATAGGCTCAAAGCGAAGATCTTCTTGAAAGAGAATGGAGTAGCAAGTTCTGATCCATGCTCCTGTGAATTGTTATGATCGTCTACACCTGGAAAGAAACTAGGTCCTCAGAGGGATATAGTAAGACACATATAAATGTGCCAAAAGTACAATAAATAAACATGGAAGAGAGACAAGAAAATAACCAAAAGAAATGGTAAAACAATAAAAATATGATGTCTAAGAGGGTATCATGCCATGAGAACAATGATATCAATCGTGTCTATAGGTAAATCGGATAATATGAACCGCAGTCCGGTGAGGCACTATCAGTCATATCACTAGTCTCTATCGCAGCCCGGGGAGGCACTAACAACCTAGAGTTCAAGTGAACAAATCTCTATCACATCCCAATGAGGCGCTAATGATTCAAAATTTGATTATAATAGCCAATGCCTAATAACGATATCCTCGCCTAGGAAACTAAGGATCCAAGTCAAATCGATCAAGGCAAGGTCATGGACTAATGTCAAGTCAAGTTTAATACGGAACCACATGATCATGTCAAATTGTACGCACAAGGTAGAGCATATATCAAATACATGACGAAAAAATAGAGATGAGCAGCATATATGGAAGGCAAATAATATATGTGCACGTAAAACGAAAAAATAAGGCTAGAGCAGCATGTGACAAATCAAATATGACAAAGAGCATCAAGAAACTATGTACAAAAAAAAATTAATAACTGGAAATAAAAGCAAATACTGTACCAGAGTTGGCAAGGGGTATCTTTTTTGTACCGAAAAAGGAGGAAGTCTTAACTCAAGACGTCGTCTGGTCTATCCGTCACATAAATTAAACAAGTTAGATATATAAAAGTGGTTGGATATATTTTCTAGTCTAATTTATTTTAATTCTAAATAAAATAATCTAAGATACTAATTTTATTTAATTATATTCTAATTTTAAGGCTAATTCTAGATTTTTGGTTTAAAGAAAATTAATTTTACGAATTCGGAATTCGTGACATGCAAATCGAGGCATTTTGTTGACCAAAAATTCAACCAATACAAAACCAAGATTTTTGTATGAAATTATATAGATTTAAGTACAACATAATATTAGAATCGACGGTTTTACCAAATCTCGAATCGACAAAAAATTATCACCCATATGGCGCACAGATGACAGTTTTGGTAGTTTTCTAATTACTTCTAGATTGAATTTGTTTTAGATTTGTAAAAAATCATATTTTAATTCTGATAAAAAATTATGTTATATTTTTTCATGTCATCTTTCTGAAACTTTAAACGGATCACAATTCCGATTTCGGGATCTCCCAAAATCTTGAAAATACCGAAACGTGTCAGATTTTACACAATCGACAATCCACGAAATTTTTAGAAACTTAGGTTTAGAATTTATGAAAATAAATTAGGTATTTGGAAAATAGACCTCAAGATGGTTCCAAAGTAAGAAATGGGAATGCATTTGGAGTCCAGATCTAGGAGATATGGCTACGTGAAGTTGAAGAACATGAAGAACCAATCTCCCTTCTCTCTCCTCTCTCCCCTCAATATTAAAAAGCTGGCAGATTAGGGTTACATAATATATATATATATATATATATATATATATATATATATATATATATATATATATATATACTGGTCGACGGCTGAAAAAAGGGGATAGCCTTGACACGTGTCAAAGTCTGTTTTAGTGGTTTGAATATATTATTTGTTTTTGATTTGCCTTTATCAAAATATTATTTAAATTATTTTAAATCTAAATAACTCAAAATAAATATTAAAAAATCAGAAAAATTCATAAAAAATCTAAAAACTGTACAATACCATTATAAACCCTAAAAAGAAAAAAAATACTTAGAGCCATTTTATGATCATAGGCTTCTACAGTAAAATCCAAAAGTCCTAGAAAATAAGTTATTATCCCATTTTAAAACCAAATAAATCCAAATAAATTCCAATTTTTTTAAAATAAAATAAATATAATATATTTAATTATTTTAACCTTAAAATAAATAATTGGTAGGAACAACATGCATGTATGGTCTCACAGTAAATCATAAAAGCCCTAGAGAAATTACGTTTCCTAGTTTTAATTACCTAAATATTCTAAAAAAACTAAGAAATTCTAAAATAGCCTTAAAATGATTCTAAATAAGTATTTATATAATTAATTAAATCAAAGAAATTATTTTCAAATAAACCAACAAAATAGCCAAAAGAAATCCAATAATTTAATAAAAATACTAAAATTATAAATTAAAAATTAGGGAGTTTACAGATAAAAAGGGTAATGATTCAGAACTCTACTATTCTTGAAGGAAGAGGACGGTTCAGATCCCTATACACGAATCATAAAGGGTACAATAGTTTATTCCCTAAGCGAAGAGCAGAATACAAAACTATTTTGTATTTTGGTCCGAGGGTTCCCATATGTGCATATTTGTTTGATTGACATAAAATGTTCTGTAGTGCGCATGACCAAATAATTTACAAAAATGATTACAAAAGTAAGTGTAATAAAAAGAAAAGTACACACAAGACCCAATTTTCTCTAAGTATATATTTGTGTGCGTATCAGTAGGATGACAGGGGAAGATAATATATTCAGTCTTTTTTGATGCACGTCCTCACGAAAGCAAAGGCAACCAAAGTTTCAGTCAACAACAAACATACATCACAAGCATAATCAAGCTAAAAGTTTATTGACATACAAATGATGATTACATATGATGGAGATCGATCGCATGATCCTCTCCATCTTTCTAAGGCCAATGTAAGGAAGAACAATGGTGGACGTGTTCTCGCTCCTTAAGATTGAGTCCAATAATAATGGCCAAAGGATAAAAAACTTGACATGTAACAATTTTGCAAGCCCAAAGATGCTAATCCGTCGTTGCCACCAAGCACCGCCGACCCAGTTTTGATTAGGACTCTGTCCTAATTTGACAGCCAAAACCATAGCCCAATTGCACCCTAGTAAAAATCCTCATTACGAACAAAAATACAGCTAGCATGCTGTATGGGGTAGGACAAATCTGGTTGTCCCGAGCAAAGTCCTTCCTCATTTTGAGAATTGCCACGTTATGTTACGGATCATCACAAACGGGGAGAACTATGATATCCTTCCATGCTTCATCGTGAAGGAAGCAAGCTAGTGTGGTACATGCGCGGAAGAGCATAAAATCAATATTTCTACTAAAAAAAGAAATGCTTATGGAAAAAAAGTGTGCACAATCATCGAGCCTATCAAAACTCAAAAAGTGCCCCAGATGACAGCTTTCAGAAGAAAACTGATTGAGTCATCTAATTTATCAAAATCCAAAAATTTCACTAAGTAGCCAAGTCCTACTCCAAATAAGGGGAATACGCGTGCGTATTATGCTTATACTCATGAAATTCCCTATTAGAAGTTAGAATTGGAAAAGTGGTGACAAAGGAATATTATTATCTCACCCAAAGAACGTCGTATCATACGACTACTTGGATACTTGCAATGCCCAAACGAGGGTATCATCTTCTTCTCTTCAGCTTGATCCTAAAGACAACTGTGCTCATCTTTACGATAAGAAGAAAGTTTGAAGGGTTTTACTGAAGACCTCGACTCTGATTTTAGGGAGCTTTCTTTGCATTTATATATATATATGAGAAAAGAGATGTTCCAAATTCATAATAGTCCTTGAAAATAGCACCGCATGCATCTCTTTGAAGACTGCTTCCAATCAGCAACTGAGTCAAACTACTGCAATAAAAATTGCATAAAAAGAAATGAACAACTCAAGCTTATGTTTAATTCAGCCACGTCAGTAATCCGTTAGAATTCTGCACAAAATCTCAATAACCTTTTATACTTCTAATTCAAGTTATTTTGAATTCTTCTGGAAAAATTCAAAAACTTTTTAGGTAGTCTTATAGAAGCATAAAAATACACTTTCTGAAGACGGCATAGTTTCCTACAAATAAACTTACTACAAAAAGAATAGGGTACTTTCTCTCTGTTTCAAAGGATGGCACACTTTTAAGCTATTTTCGTCAATAAAGATAGGCGCACAAATTGCATGTCTACTTTTTCCCCAACATTAAATGCAACGAATCTGACTGACTGGAACAGCAGTCGAGGAGTCAAATATGATCATTAGAGCTGAGTTACGGCACTCTTGTCATTTAGTGACCAGTACGAATCAACTTCTTCAAAGTGCAATATAAGGACAACTTCTTCAAAGTACGCTCGTTTAGCCAATCTTTCCAAAAGTGCTCCATTACGACTACTTACTCAAAAGTGCACCATCATGGCTACTTTCTCAAAAGTGCGTCATCACGGCAAAATTTTGCAAAAGTGCGCCATTACGGCCAAAATTCTCAAAAGTGTGCCATCCTGGCTAATTTTTCAATAGTGCGCCATTACGAAATTTTTTCTCAAAAATGCGCCATTATGGCTACTTCTTCAAAAGTGTGCCCATATGAACAATTTTATCAAAAGTGCGCTAGTCTCCAGACCACTTCTAAAGTGGGTCTACGATCCTAATTGACAAAGAGAAGTTACAATTACGTGTCTTACATACCATATTTCTCATGAAACGTACCCATATAACTGTCGCATGACCTACGCTTTCCTCGTATAGGAAGCCACGTATCAAGCAGGCATCAAATTATGCATCTACTCACTAGATCGTGGGATATCATCTTATCAAAAGTGCACACACAATACAGACTGTCCAAAGTGCATCCACACTGTCATAACTGCTCTGAAATCCTATAAATATATGATCATTATGTATGTTACAAGAGAGAATTTTAAGTCTTTGAAGTTCAAAGAACAGAAGGGAAGAAATAGAAGTTTGTCGTGTCGTTGTTGCCAAAGATTTCTCATTGCCTAAATCTTCAAGTTGTTCACCTCATCCTTGCATTTCTTCATCATCGTATGGTCTAAGAAGTAAAGTGATCATCCGCAGATCAGATCTTTATAGCTATAATTTCCCAGAATCAAATTGTCTAGGATCTTTTGTACTCTTCTTTCTTTTAATAGTTTGTAATATAAAGTTCGTATAACTTTTGTTCATCACAAATAATAGTAGCTTATACTTCGGAGGGTATACCACATTATAACATGTAGTGCCCCACTCTGCGTAGGCACTATGTATAAGTGATATCGCTTTGTTTGCTCGAGCAAAAGTCTTCTCGGAGAGTTCCCAATCGAACCACAAGACGATTGATCTAAGTGAGTGGGCAGAACTTTATTCTCTGATTCTTGCACGACTTAATAATGAATCTGAGTTTTTGCTCTGCCTGTTTTGCTTAATAAGATAATATTCATATTGAGAATGATAGAACGAGAACCTGCTTTCTTAATAAGAGAACTTGTATGCTTGTCTAAAAATAGATAAAACCTTGCTATGCTAAGTCAAGATAGAAAAAAATATTCCATGCTTAGTTATACTGATACCGCTATCAAACGAACCCTTGTCATGCTAAAAAGATAAGTAAAGAAATTGCTTGAACAAGTCCCTTTGTTATACGCTAAGAAAGAGATAGATATTGCATGCTAGTTGTTATAAAATTAAAATTGTGCTTGCTATTATATGTTTTGCTATCCTGTTTTGCTATA
Organism: Iris macrosiphon; assembly: GCA_036927795.1. Lineage (NCBI taxonomy): Eukaryota > Viridiplantae > Streptophyta > Magnoliopsida > Asparagales > Iridaceae > Iris > Iris macrosiphon. Next base: position 122,441,301 of record JAYESA010000014.1, on the reverse strand, counting down.
TCGAACTGCTATAAGTCCTTGATTCGTAAAAGCAGAGACTAATAGTGTGTCCTAAGGTACGATCTTTGTGATCTAGTGGGGTATGCTATTTGTTATGTGGAAGATAAAAGATGTGTTTTTCTTGGCAAGATGTGTTTTGCTCGACCATTATGTTTTGCTTGATCATTTGATTGCTTGTATTATAGATGATTTATGTCATTGTATTGGTCTCGGATAACTTGTGCACAAGGTCTTGTCTCTCAAACGGTTCATGGGCACTGGAAATCGCTTGGTCCAGAAGAAATATTTATTTTACCCTGAGGATACGGCTCTAGAGGGCTAGTGGGGTGATGTGTCTATTAGTGTTATGCGGAACCCATGATGTCACAGCTACTAGTACTCATGTGTGTTGGTGAAGAGCTGAACCTTGAGTCACCGCTGCTAATCATGGTGCTACCCATGGAGCATCATATAGTTCGGGCGCATGCTAGGTTAGCCTTCTTGTATACCTACCTATTTGATGCAGAGACGGACAAAAAAAGAGAACCTTACACATATATGTTTATGCAAATTATTGCTAACTTGTATGTCTGCTGCAGGGACAACCGTTCGGCAAGGTGTAAGAAATACAAAGATATATATATATATATATATATATATATATATATATATATATATATATAGCTTGCTTGTTTAATTCATTTGTATCGTAGAGTTTATCTGATAGTGCTTCATGTATTTGCATCGGTTAGACAATGGCTATTAGTGAAGAGCTGAATATTGGTCCTGGCTATTATTATATTATTGTAGAGAAACCATGAGTCACAGCTGTTAATAGCATCAGATAAAAGAGTCATTAGTTAGTTGGATTACCACTACTGATTCTGAGTTTCTCGGGGATCAAATTATATTGATAGTTTGTCTTGTTTGCTTGATAGAATGATAGTCCACATAATGCACTTATTTTGATTTGAGATGAACAGTCCACTAGAGATAACTTTTGTTCGTAAGAAATCGAATATGGTGCACGATATAGCACTGTACGATAGAATACTGTCCCAATTGTATGATTATTATTTGAATATGCAAAACTGTTTCCAAAGCTATGTTTTTAAAAAGAAGTAAACTGACTCAAATCCTGTGCTTCATGAAATGAACATAGGTAAAAGTATCAAGATCACTAGTAATATAATATTTTATCACGTGCTTACTTAGTGTTGGTTTTAGGAAATGTTGCTTATGTTCTTTGATTTATACTCACCAGTACTTTCTCCAAAGTGCTGAACCATCAACAGTTTGCTTGTTTGCAGGTGCTAGATTATCCGAGGAAGCGATAGTCGTGGCACATCTCCAGGACCCAGAAATTGGGAGTCGATGCCTTGAGCCGTATCGAGTTTGCTTTAAGCTGCTTTTGTATAAAGGGATGTAATATATAGAATAATATCATTGAATTTGATAGAGTGCTTGAGCAATTTGTAACCTCGGCCAAGTGCCGCTTGTAACACTTTTGAATATCAATAAAATATGCTTGTTTCCTTAGGCCATTGTGTTCTTTACTCTTCTGTAATATGTGTCGCTGCTTTCGTTTTTGAATAGCTTACTTGTCCTTGTTCAAGCTTTGGCCTTGTGCAAGCACAAATTAGGCCTGTATAACATCGTGTCCAAGCGAGGATGATCGATTATGTAGGGACCAAGCGAGGACGATTGGCCCCTGCGTGACCGTGGCATGACATAATAGTTTTAGAGTGACTCGATTCTTTGCCCATTATGTTGCCTTCGACTCAGAGATGTGCCCGATATTATGTTGTAATGAGCGTTCCATACAATAAGTCAATAGATATTCTCAAAGGTACACACAAATTTTTTCTTATTTGCTTTCTTGTTGTTTGGAGATTTGATTTCGTGAGGATGGTGAGGAATAAGGACTATCACTGCTCTTGATTTTGTAAGTTTCTCCTTGAGTTTCGAGGACAAAAATTTTTGTTGGTGGGTAAGTATGTAGTGCCCCATTCCATGTAGGCACTATGTACAAGTGATATCACTTTTCTTGCTCGAGCAAAAGTCTTCTTGGAGATTTCTCGATCAAACCACAAGAAGATTGGTCTAAGTGAGTGGACATAACTTCATTCTCTGATTCTTGCATGGCTTAATAATGAATCTAAGTTTTTGTTATGCTTGTTTTGATTAATAAGATAATGTTCGCATTAAGAATGATAGAACGAGAACATGCTTGCTTAATAAGAGAAATTGTATGCTTGTTTGAAAAGAGATAGAACCTTGCTATGCTAAGTCAAGATAGAAAGAAATGTTTTATGCTTAGTTACACTGATACCGCTATCAAACGAACCCTTGCCATGCTAAAAAGATAAGTAAAGGAATTGCTTGAACAAGTCCCTTTGTTATATGCTAAGAAAGAGATAGATATTGCATGCTAGTTGTTATGAAATTAAAATTATGCTTGCTATTATTTGTTTCGCTTGCCTGTTTTGCTATATCGAACTACTATAAGTCCTTGATTTGTATAAATAGAGACTAATAGTGCGCCCCGAGGTACAGTCCTTGCGATATAGTAGGGTGTGCTGTTTGTTTCGTACGTGAAAGATGAAAGATATGTTTTCCTTGACAAGGTGTGTTTTGCTCGATTATTATGTTTTACTCGATCATTTGTTTGCTTGTATTATAGATGATTCATGTTATTGCATTAGTCTTGAATAACTTGTGTACAAGGTCTTATCTCTCGAACGGTTCCTGGGACACTGAGAATCGCTCGACCCGGAAGAGATTTTTGTTTTACCCTAAGGATACGGCTCTACAGGGTCTAGTGGGGTGATGTGTCAATTCGTGTTGTGCGGAACCTATAATGTCACAGCTGCTAGTACTCGTGTGTATTGGTGAAAAGTTGAACCTTGTTTCATATTTGTTGATACATGCGCTTGCTAGTGAAGAGATGAACCTTAAGTCAACGTTGCTAATCATGGGTGTAACGCCCCGTAACCGCTCGGAGCGTTACGCTGAGTCGGATTGAATGAATCAAATGCTGGTTTCATTCAAAATATTGGATTTTAGGAAGAAGGATTAATCGAGTTGGTTTCAATGTGCAGATGGCTAGCGAGTTCGATGGAAATCAGGTGTTCGTTCAGAATATTTCTGAATAGCTGGATGGAAGCGATAATACCGTCTTCCTTAATCCGATCGGTCGGATGATTTGGAGAGCATGGCCTGCTCGCACGGTCATACCAGTTGAGTAGATCGCGCTTGCATCAGACCACGGGTTCAAAGGATTGGCCGTATCGGCAGGACAAGATGTCTACCGGGATCAATCATTGTGAGTGGGCTCTTTCTCTTCTCCTCTACTCCTTCATGCCTAATAATATGGAAAACACGTAAAAGGCTTGAACACTTGGGCTGAAACTCGAGAACCACTACACTGAGGCGTGCATAGAGTGTACGTCGTTGGCTTGGTAGGATTATGGCTTGAAATGATTTACGCGTTAGATAGTTGGAGCGATAGTTGGGTTATGCATTTTAGGCAGTTGGTTAATTGATTGGGATTATGCTTGGACGAGTTGGAATGATACATTTGAGGCATTGAGAATATTGGGAATTTGGGCGAGCGAACGTGCATCCATGTGCGGGTATCACTTGGTCGCTTTGTCTTGCAAAGCGAGCAGTTATGGTTCGAAATCGAACAACTGCATCGGCGAGGGTTTGGTGCCGCTGGATGGGGCATTGTGCCACTGAAATGGCATTTGCCATGGGAATTGCTTTGAGCATGGGTGTTGCACTAATTTGGACTCTGTGTTGAGAAACGACATCGTGCCTATGAAATACTAGGTATTTTGGTGCCTTGGGCTATATATTGAGGTCGAGATTTGGATCTCTTGGTTGAATATGTTGGAAGAATGGTTATAGATATTTGGTTGGATATCGGTTGAATGAGTCTAGGATCGCTTGGTGGGGCGAGAATGTTCGATCCTCTCGTCATACCTACTTGATGTCTGCATGTCACGGACAACCTGTTTTGCACAGGGTTTGGTTTCCTCGAACGGGAGCTCCGGGACACCGGGACCGTTCGGCCATGGAGGAGACATTTGGATAACACGTCTTGGGCGCGGTGCCAGCGGTTGGATACTATCCAGGTGGGTTAGCTACTTAGCGCTGTTTCGAATAGAACCGTATTTGATCAGTCCGATCAAAGTCCTTTATGACTTGGCCAGTGACTTCATATAGAATAATATTGGCTTGTTTTTCTTTTGTTGGTTTGGCTTTCGTGTAGGCGCGGCCACCTTGCCTCGGCAAGAGTGTGCACTCGAGTTTGGAATATAAACTTTGGTTGAGAATGGATGTTGAGGCAAGACTGATGGTTCGATATGTTATCGTACAAGCGATGGCATTGAGTAAGACGGGTTGGATATATATAAACTGCTTGTCGTTTGGTTTGAGATTGAATGCTTGCATGCGTAAACTGCTTTACTGCTTTCCTTAACATGTCATCCATATACCATGAAACAAATCTAGGATTCAACTAGAAAGATCATCATATAACTGGTTGTATTCTCTATTTACTTAGTGTCGGCTTAGACGAGTGGGTTACCCCGCTCACCAATACGCTGTGTACTGACCCACGTTTGTGGGTAATATTTCAGGTACGCAGGCGTAGTGGCGCTGCTTGGATATACGGGACAAGATGTATGAACTGTAAGTGCCTTTGTGGGCTAGAGAAATGAGCAAGAGAATTTCATCGTCTCCGTGGTATCGTCTTTGTGGCATTGCCTTCGTAGCATTTTATTTGGACCCTATCGTGAGCTTCGCTGCGTATACTCTGTTTGTGTGCTTGGTACACAAAACAGCTTCCGCTGTAACTTGGTTGTTTCGATGATAACTTTGGTATTTGACAATATCGCCTTGTACGAGCGCAACTCCAGGCTCGTACGGCATCACGTCCCGATGAGAACGATTGTCCCGCGGGAGAGCTGCAACATGGTGATTTCATGTTCAGCGGGGACTATTGAGCTTGCGGGAGATTGGGGCGTGACAGATTGGTATCAGAGCGCCTGGTTCATTTCTTTGGACTTGGCCCTTCGCTTCATCACAAACTCTAAAATCGCTTTCGCGTGTCATTTAGATCTTGACTCTACTCAGCGCCGCATCGGATGTTTCATGCAATAAGTCTATTTATTGCTGGTTGTGGCTGCATTTTATTCTTGGTTGCGTTGCCTTGGTTGGTTTTTCGTAGGATCGCTTAGCCTCGTTAGGCGTTGTTACATTCGTGCAGCAGTTGGTTGGCGTTGTTGCATTTGTGCAACAAGTGTGGGTTTCCATTGGGTTGGCTTGGCTTATCGTTCGGGAAGGTTCTGATTGCCTCAATGGATTAGTTGGTTGGCTAACGATATTTGGTTATGCGGCATGTGTTGAGTAGAAACATTCGATGAGAATAAATTGTTGCACGAGTTGCTCGTCTAGCAACTGTGTTAGATAGAAGTTGGAATTTTGGCTGTGGCGCATCGGTTGGGCAAGTCTGAGTTTGGCTGGGGAATATCAGAATAATTGGAACGAGTTGCTCGTACAACAAAAGTGTAAAACCGTTGGGTATTGGGTTGGACTATTTGGAAGACAATCATTGCACGATTGCTCGTGTTGAGAAAGTATCAGATGATGGAAATAGTTGGATAATTCAAGCGTTGCCTGAGTTTTGTGTCAGACTCAAATGGGAAAGGCATGATCACGCATGAAGGATGGTTCGAACGGATCTTGGATTCGTGAAAGGAAACGTAATGTGAGTAGCGACTTGATTCGGAGTGGTATATGGGATACCATATTTTGAGCAAGGTATTAGAAATATTTTGGTTAGACATCTATGGAAATTGCCTGAAGGAACTCGTGAAACGAGAATACAAGTTGGTTGGTGCAAGACAGTTGAGTTAGAAAGAATAAAAATAAAGCAAGCGAATATTGAGTTAAGCATATCGAGAACGGACTGGTACAAATGAAAGCATCGTTAGGCTTAAGTGATGGATGAGATCGGAATGAACAGTTGGGATACGCTTAAACGAGCCATGGGTGAATCGAATGATAACGAGCACGGACTACGATTTTGGACAACACATTTGAGCTGTTGGTTGAGTAATGAAATACGATTTAGTTTGGATGGACAATGCGATGGATTCACACAAACTTGGAGATTTTGAATATTGCTGCTCGAGGAGTCGACTCAGGTTTAGCTGAAATAAATTTTGAGCAAGATGGTGCAACGATAGTAAACGGATTCTTCGAAAGACGTGGACGGATTGTGGCAACAATAGAAGGCAAAAGATTATGGCGGATTGACTTTTGAAGATAGCTAAATGTGAGAGCAATGTCGGAGCAAATCACTATGCTGCTCGAGTAAGTTGGACGTGCATTATGGAATATGGCAATTCGAAAATTTGATGGATTCAGGGCAAAACGACGGATTGATGGAAGACGGTTTCAACGAGCACGAATCTCGGATTTGGGAGTTCGCTCGGGTGGATGGTTGGATTTTGATTCAGATTTGGAGATGAGATATAGCATGGTTTATAGTAACTGTCCATCATGATGATTACAATTATCGAGCATAGCTTCGGGATAGCTGACCCTAGCGACTTGTCTGTTGAATCGGATATGAATATGGTAGACCCATGGAATGACCCTTGAGGCAGCGTATTTGGGAATGCGTCGAGGGCAGATGTGAGCAATGAGATTTGGCTTATCGACTGAGTGTTGGATTCGGGAGACCCTTGGGATAGTCTTCAGCTGAAGATGCAGCCGGAAGATCGAAGCGATGGTGGAAGTAAATTAGTCAACTGATGAGATTCAGAGTCGCAAATTTTTATCGATGGCATCGCCTCTGACTCATCGTGCCCTGGAAGGGAATAGCATTCATATGAATTGATGACTGTGAAACTAACTCGTGAAGTTAAAGCAACGGCTCGTTCAGATCAAATCCTTGCGAATACTGGAACGGACATATTTGCCTCAGATTTATAAGATGTCTCAGAAATTTGTCTGGAAAGTGTGCTCGTTCGGAAGGCAAAGGTGATATCCTATGCTTCGAGGCAGTGGAAGCAGCGCGAAGAACTATTCCATGCGTAACCTAGGAATTGTGGCGAGTGTCTCCACGTTGAAATCATGACGACACTATCCCTTGGCGTGGCGACGAGATCTTCGTGGATCACACGAACCTCGATATAGATATTCACCCTGTGAGATATTGAGATGGCAGGAAAATGTGTTGGACTGAGCTGATCTAAGCAAAGTTGATATTTGGGTAAGTCGCATAGCTGGGGTAGTATCAGTTGTGATAATCGTTCGGTGCATGAGAAATATTTGGAGATGTTGCTAGTGCGGATTCAGAAATATTGGAATGAAAATCGTGATTTGGTTCAATTGGGAGTAAAGCAAATGGATGCCTTGGACATAAAGATACCATTGTAACTTGTTCAAATTTGCTAAAATGCATGTATTTTAGGGACGCCTTAAATATGTGTACGATCCAAAACTAAGCGATACGAAGAATTCGTATTGAGCTGCAAGGAGGACGTGGAAATTTGTGAAATTTGTACGAGCGTTCAGCAGAACGAGATGCGGAGTCAGAATCGTGAATATGTGAGTTGCATAGAACAGATCCATAGAATTAGATTTTGGCATGTGATAGGAATGAGTACCAGCACGGTTCGTGGACGAACCTGATTCTAAGTGGTATATTATGTAATGCTCCACAACCGCTCGAAGCGTTATGCTGAGTCGGATTGAATGAATCAAATGCTGGTTACATTCGAAATATTGGATTTTGGGAAGAAGGATTAATCGAGTTGGTTTCAATGTGCAGATGGCAAGCGGGTTCGATGGAAATCAGGTGTTCGTTCAGAACATTTCTGAATAGCTGGATGGAAGCAATAATGCCGTCTTCCTTAATCCGATCGGTCGGATGATTTGGAGAGCACAGCCTGCTCGTACGGTCATACCAGTTGAGTAGATCGCGCTTGCATCAGACCACGGGTTTAAAGGATTGGCTGTATCGGCAGGACAGGATGCCTAATGGGATCAATCATTATGAGTGGGCTCTTTCCCTTCTTCTCTACTCCTTCATGCCTAATAATATGGAAAACACGTAAAAGGCATGAATACTTGGGCTGAAACTCGAGAATCACTACACTGAGGCGTGCATAGAGTGTACGTCGTTGGCTTGGTAGAATTGTGGCTTGAAATAATTTACGCGTTGGATAGTTGGAGCGATAGTTGGGTTATGCATTTGAGGTAGTTGGTTGATTGATTGGGATTATGCTTGGACGAGTTGGAATGATACATTTGAGGCATTGAGAATATCGGGAATTTGGGCGAGCGAACGTGCATCTGTGTGCGGGTATCACTTGGTCGCTTTGTCTTGCAAAGCGAGCAGTTGTGATTCAAAATTGAACAACTGCATCGACGAGGGTGTGGTGCCGCTGGATGGGGCATTGTTCCACGAATCGGGCATTGTGCCACTGAAACGACATTTTGCCATGGGAATTGCTTTGAGTATGGGTGTTGCACTAATTTGAACTCTGTGTTGAGAAGAGGCATCGTGCCTATGAAATACTTGGTATTTTGGTGCCTTGGTCTATATATTGAGGTCGAGATTTGGATCTCTTGGTTGGATATGTTGGAAGAATGGTTATGGATATTTGGTTGGATATCGGTTGAGCGAGTCTAGGATCGCTTGGTAGGGCGAGAATGTTCGATCCTCTCGTCATACCTACTTGATGTCTGCATGTCACGGACAACCTGTTTTGTACAGAGTTTGGTTTCCTCGAACGGGAGCTCCAGGGCACCTGGACCGTTCGACCATGGAGGAGACATTTGGGTAACGCGTCTTGGGCGCGGTGCCAGCGGTTGGATGCGATCCAGGTGGGTTAGCTACTTAGCGCTATTTCGAATAGAACCGCATTTGATCTGTCCGATCAAAGTCCTTTATGGCTTGGCCAGTAACTTCATATAGAATAATATTGGCTTATTTTTCTTTTGTTGGTTTGGCTTTCGTGTAGGCGTGGCCACCTTGCCTCGGCAAGAGTGTGCACTCGAGTTTGGAATATAAACTTTGGTTGAGGATGGATGTTGAGGCAAGACTGATGGTTCGATATGTTATCGTGCAAGCGATGGCATTGAGTAAGACGGGTTGGATATATATAAACTGCTTGTCGTTTGGTTTGAGATTGAATGCTTGCATTCGTAAACTGCTTTACTGCTTTCCTTAACATGTTATCCATATGCCATGAAACGAATCTAGGATTCAACTAGAAAGATTACCATATAACTGGTTGCATTCACTATTTACTTAGTGTCGGCTTAGACGAGTGGGTTACCCCGCTCACCAGTACGGCTGTGTACTGACCCACGTTTATAGGCAATATTTTAGGTACGCAGGCGTAGTGGCGCTACTTGGATATACGGGACAAGATGTATGAACTGTAAGTACCTTTGTTGGCTAGAGAAATGAGTAAGAGAATTTCATCGTCTCCGTGGCATCGCCTTTGTGGCATCGCCTTCGGGGCATTTTATTTGGACCCTATCGTGAGCTTCGCTGCGTATACTCTGTTTGTGTGCTTGGTACACAAAATAGCTTTCGCTGTAACTTGTTTGTTTCGATGATAACTTTGGTGTTTGACAACATCGCCTTGTACGAGCACAACTCCAGGCTCGTGCGACATCACGTCCCGATGAGAACGATTGTCCCATGGGAGAGCTGCAACGTGGTGATTTCACGTTCAGCGGGGACTATTGAGCTTGCGAGAGATTTGGGCGTGACAATGAGGCTACCCATGGACCATCTTATAGTTCGAGCGAATGCTAGGTTAGCCTTCTTGCATACCTAACTATTTATTGCAGAGACGGACAGGGAAAGAGAATGTTATACATATATGTTTATGCAAATTGTTGGTAACTTATATGTCTGCTGCAGTGATAACTGTTCGGCAAGGGATAAGAAATACAAAGATATATATATATATATAGCTTGCTTTTTCATTTTATTTGTATCATAGAGTATTTCTAATAGTGCTTCATGTATTCACATCGGTTGGACAATGGCTATTAGTGTAGAGCTAAACCTTGGTCCCGACTGCTATTATGTTAGTGAAGAGCAACCGTGAGTTACAGTGCTAATAACATCAGATAAAAGAGTCATCAGTTAGCTGGATTTCTGCTACTGATCCTGAGTTTCTCGAAGACCAAAATCATATAGATAGTTTATCTTGTTTGCATGATAGAATGATAGTCCACTTGATGCACTTGTTTTAATTTAGGATAAACAGTCCACTAGAGATAACTTTTGTTCCTAAGAGATCGAATATGGTGTACGATACATGCTGTGCACTACACGATATAATACTATCTCGATTGTATGCTTATTGTTTGAATATATAAAAATGTTTCAAGAGCTATATTTTTGAAAAAAGTAAATTAACTCAAATCCTGTGCTGCATGAAATGAATATAGGTAAAAGTAGCAAGATCACTAGTAATATAATATTTTACCACATGCTTACTTAGTGTTAGTTTCAGGAAATATTACTTCTGTTCATTGATATATACTCACTAGTACTTTCTCCAAACTGCTGACCCACCAACAGTTTGTTTGTTCGCAGGTGCTAGATCGTCCGAGGAAACGATAGCCGTGCCTCATCCTCAGGAACCAAGAATCTGGAGTTGATGCCTTGAGCCGTATCGAGTTCACTTTTAGCTGCTTTTGTATAAAGGAATCTAATGTATAGAACGATATCATTGAATTCGAGAAAGTGCTTGAGCAATTTGTAAACTCGGCCAAGCGTCGCTTGTAACACTTTTGAATATCAATAAAAGATGCTTGTTTCCTTATGCCATTGTGTTCTTTACTTTTCTGTAATATGTGGCACTGCTTCCATTTTGAATAGCTTACTTATCCTTGTTCAAGCTTTGGCCTTGTGCAAGCAAAAAGTAGGCTTGCACAATATCGCGTTCAAGCGAGGACGATCGATTTCGTAGGGACCAAGCGAGGACAATCTGTCCTGTGGGACCGGGGTACGACATAACACTCGAGAGGATAGGGTTGTCGGATCCCAAGCTTCTGGAGCCGGTCTTGATTATCCAAAGCATCAATGCGAGCACGCAAGTCCTTAAGGGTCTCCTGGATATCATGTGGCAGAAGAGCGAGAGAAGTTCAAGATGCAGTATGGCTGCTCACAATATAAACAGCCAGATCAAGCATGACGGATTCCTCGTTGGTCCCTTGATCTGGGATTGTTTATTCCGGGGCTTGTGGCTGTGTTAGGACTATGTGAGTAATGGTCTACTTTGAAGTTCTAAGGGCTTGCATCATGGCTTTGAGTGCCTCAAGATATTTTTGGTTACTGGATTCTTCGCCATGCTCCTCTACTGCTATGTATACTGGCATTATGTGGGAGGAGGTGGACATGAAGGTAGATGCCTCACTTTCCGTATCAGATGTTCGAGTCTCATTGTCCTCGGGTAGAGTGGGCAATATTGATTCATTTTTATTATTTGAAGGATTGCTACCCCAAGTCTTAATTACAGGCTCGTCCTGGAAGGTATGGCTACCCCAAGCTAAGTTGTCACACGTATACAGAGATTCACTTTCCTCTTAGAAGGATGGATTATCATAGAATACTGGAGGATTGCTACCCCCGGCTCTGGTTGCATCTTCACTCAGGGTGGTATGGCTACCCCCAGCCCTTGTTTTCGAGTGTGTGCCTTGGAATACCCCTACGGCAGGTACTTGTTTATTGCCCCTCGGACGGCTTCGCGGTGTGCTGGCCAACACCTTTAGGTTAGGTGAGCTCTTCTTTGAGATTTTCTTCATAGGAGGAGACCACCATATTGAGCAACATGAAGCGACGATAAATTCCTCCTCTTCATGCGATTATTTTCCAAGATATCGTCTGGCCGCTATCGCGGGTTGCAAACACTGACTGCCTGGTTCCAAGGACTGGTGCCTTAGTGCAACTGCAGTTTATGATGATGTTGGAACAAGTGTGTCTCCGAGGGGACATATTATGTGCGAGGGTTTCTTCCCTCATCTTACGCTTGTGATTAATCACGTCGCATAAATCAAATGGTGGAAGCTTCACTTTCGCACCCATCACATGTGCTCGGCCAAGGCTTGGGCATAGAGATAAAAGAATATTTGCTCCATGAATCGATTCTATCGCAGAAATCATAACCGGATCATTAGTAGAATACTTGATGTGAGACAGACCTACTACATACGCGCAGCCAAACTGGGCGCATATGTCTAGCCTCACAGTGTTTATTCCTAGACTTGGTTCAAATGCAACTGCGACGTCCAACCAGTCTTGGGAAGGTCTTGAGGGTAGACCTACTTTCTGCTTGTGAGCGCCTGGGTTAGCCCAGCATAATCTTTCATCAACAACACGCATGATACACAACAGCGCATACTTTTAAAGGCGGGTTGTGCAGCCCCTCGAGCATGCATGGTTGGAGTTGGTTTTATTTCCCTGTACCAGCACTTTTAGGAGCATAGTATAGGGAATCCAAGTTAGGACCATAAAAGTTTGTTTTGAAGACCGCTCCATAAACAGAGGACCTCATTCGCCTATATTCTGGCATGGCGCGTCTTCTCTTGCACAGGTCACGCTGTGGGCACATTCTTTGTGGTTTAACGTCGTTCACCTCTCGAGCGGCTTCGGAGATGGAGATAGGATGCACGCCAACCTTATGTGCGTCTGCGGTGGAAGTTAGCAATGCTTCTGGGACAAACTTGGGGTACGACACATCGGCCTTGATGACCCAAAACTTGTGAGTCTTGGGAGGTCACACGGGCCTCATTAGAGAACTTGGTACATCGACGGGATGTATGTCAACCTCAGGTGCATCAATAGCGAGGGTTGGTACTATATCAGACATCGACCTCAGGCTTAGTGCAGCGGTCTTGGCGTCCCAAGTTTTGCGAGCCTTGCTAGGTCGTACGGGCCTCATTGGAGAACTCGGCTTATCCAATATGCCTTCGAATGCTTGTTGGTCAAAGCAAAAGACTAACGTCCTCTGCGTCGAACCAAACTTGGTCACATCGAATTGCGTCACTAGCTTCTCGTTAGAGGAGAAGCTCTTCCCCAATAGAGTCACCATTTTTGTTGACATCGCCAAATCAAACGCTCGGGGTGAAGTCGAATGAACTTCTCTATTGATTAGAAATTAACAAATAGTGCAAAAGAATTCCTAATACAGAAGAATCTAAGTATAATAAAAAGATAAGATTATGGACAAGTATGACAGTGGTGATCGAGCACTACATCGGCTCCTTTACTCTGTTGATAATACGAGACAAAGAAGATTGACGAGGCTTCATGAGGTGCTTCTATCTTCTTCTTCTTTTTATTATCTTTCTACTTTGTGCCCTTCCTTTGCATGTGGGAAATGCCCCCATATTTAACACTTAAGAAGGCTTTATTTAGGCGCATCTGTGCATAGATTGCATGTAGTCGCATATTCTCCTACAGGCGTATGTCATATTAAGGCTGTCATGTGGCCAATCAAGATATGGGGTTGCTGATGCCAATAATACTCATGATACGCGTCATGCCCTAATTTTAATGGTTGTAATTACACCTTAGGAACACTGCTGCTTGACACATGGAAAATACTAAGGGAGTAATGATGCATGGCACTTTGGTGCATGAGAACACTAAAGAAGTAGTGGAGCATGACACGGCTGACACATGGGAAAACTTGGAGAAGTAGTGGCGCATGGCTCCGGATCACTTTGGCGCATGGGGGTAGTGCATGGTTTCTGGATTACTTTGGCGCAAAAGAGTAGTGCTTGGCTCTGAATTACTTATGCACATGGGAGTAGAGCATAGCTTCTGGATCACTTTGGCGCATAAGAGTAGTGCTTGGCTCTGGGTCACTTTGGCGAATGGGAGTAGTGCATGGCTCTGGATCACTTTGGTGCCTAACAGAGATTTTCTATTGTCACGACCCGCACCCGAAAGTCGGACATAAGTCGTGGGTACGTCCAGCCTATGCCGCAGCATCAGTGGTAGAACGCTGTCTAGGTCTACTATCTAGCTAATAATCTCACACAACAATATGAGTACTTGCCAAGATCTCAACTCTAAACGGAGGAACAATATGATAAAAATAATATAAATACTCAATCACGATCTAAGTACGATAAGATAATAAGGAAGTCTAACAACTATAAAGTCTAAAAACAACTACTACTAAAGACAGCAACAATAATAATAATAATAATAACAACAATATTCTGAACCAAATACAATTCAAAGTCTCAAACCAAAAGCCGGGGACAAATCCGGTACCAAAAGCTAATAAATACAACTGAGGTCCTAGTGATCCCGGCTAACAACCCGAAAATCACTCCTAAACTAGGGGGTCCCTGTCTGCACCATCGATAGGTTGAGGTCCATAAAATATCGGACACCAATCTTTCAGATCCTCTAAAAA
>JAYESA010000014.1:122284345-122421845 GCA_036927795.1 Iris macrosiphon | reverse complement strand
GTCAAATACTGGGTGGACAAAATTCAAAATCCCCCTAAATTAGGCCAAAAACTCAGCATTCCTTATGGCATAAGCATAGATATACCAAATTTAAGGCTCCTAACACCTAGATCTAACATTGGAGGGTTAATTTCAACCATGGAAATGTTCCTATAGATCCACGGGGTGTTCCTAACCATAAATTAATGAAAATGAGAGAATTACCTAGTGTTTATGTGGCCTCCTTGAAGAACTTCGAATTTGGATACGAGGAAGACGAATCGAACATGATCCCCAATGCTTTGACTCCTCTTCAAGCTTTCTCTAGTGCTCCATGCTCCTTGCTTTCCAATGGAAGAAGAATAAGTAGGTTTGGTAAAGAAATGAAGTGGGAATTCAAATTTTAGATCTAGAAAATTGGTGAAAATAAAATTTCTAAATGGAAAGAAGCTTGGAAAAGAGGTAGGGAGAAATGAAGAGAAATTTAAAACAAAATTGTCCCTCCAATAGGAGCATGCCATGTCAAGACTAATTGGTTGTTTGGATAAGGACTAATTTGTCCGTCTCCATCCTAATTTAAAATTCAAATCAAATGAAAAAAAAAATCTCTACTAACCAAAGGAAATATTATATCCATAACAACTAACTTAATTAATCTAATTAACTATGGTCATGAACTAAAACCAATTTAGCACTAACTAATTCTAACCAACTCTAATTAATTCTAGATAACACTAATTAATTCAAAACTAACCACTATTACAATATAATTTAATTTAATACAATATGACTAGCAATATGCAAAATTACTAAAATATTCCTATTGTGAAAAGTGGTGGTTACACAAACCTCCCATTAAACTATAAAGCTAATCACTCGTTCCCTGCTATTGACCCGAGCAAGTGCATTAGATGCACACTTGTCTATTAGGTTGTGGGGTGCGATCAATGGGTCAAGCCATAAACTGGTTGCCACACCATCTTTGAAGCATTGTGAAATCTCCTATTTCACCGTCGATTTGTATTGTATAATATTTTTGAACGTCACAAAATAATTATTATTAATTCATCCGCTGCATGGAAAAACTCCCTCCCTTCAAATATCTTGCTTTCATCCATGTCGACTATAGTGAATATGAAGATATGAGCCTCCAAGTTAGTTTTATACCTGTAATGTCCAGCATCATACACAACGGTCTCAGCCTCACCCCTTCCTTTACTCTATGTCAACACAAGGTGTCTCACCCTATCGCATGAATACCTCCTTGTTAGATAAAGTTTGCACATATTTTCTCTATTTTGCTGATGGTATCTAATGGCAACATAATCGTCCAGTATAAAGCAATAGCTGTGATAACCCCTATGACCAAATCTATTTGTCTTCTGAATGATAGATTCTGGGTGTTCTTGCCCTCTATACGACATTGAGCATACTCCACCATGCTTCGACAATCAATATCCTTGGCGTAGTTTGTTGATAACGGGATCCCCAAATAATTTACTGGCAAGACACCCATTTTTACTCCTATTATCATAGCTCGCTCTTTTTTATTAGGACAAATACATTTATATATATATATATATATATATATATATATATATATATATATGGTAAATAGGATATGAGTCATAGTGCTCATATTGCTATATGAGCCATACATATATGGACCAATAGGAATAGACTCCGATATTTCATGTGCATCCTTGTACACTAGTACACTCTATTCCTATTGGTCCACATGTGCATGGCTCATATAAAAATATGAGCACTATGGCTCATATGTACCACAGAACTTCAGATATAATTAACTGAATCAGAACATTCTTTGATAGAAAGCATAGAAAACACACATGTTTTAAGTTAAGCTTCATTCATATTGGTCTAGATTGCACATATTTGGTTGAAATGTAAACTCAAACCTGAACTAGTCTAAATCTATGAACTAGTCTAAATCTAAGTGTACTAAACCCCACCTGATCGAAAACTCATCAAACTCACCATCTGAACTAGACCCAATCTCCAGGTTCAGTATGACAAAATGAATCCTGATGTCAGAATTGCTAGATGAAAGTATCAATATGTGGGTGCAATGCGTTTGCAACAAAAATATAAGTAAGTTAATAAGTTGACCAAAATATGTATATGGCGGGGGAAGGAAAATGTGACCTTCTTGCTGGCAATAGCCGATACATTTAAGGAAAATTAATGGTCACACGTATTTTGAGGGTTGGATGTCTCTATGCATAATTCTCAACTCATTTTCTTTAATGATACATACATTAAAGTATTCATCTCTTCTTCTTATTCCTCCTCAATCATGGCAACTATCAAGGTTCCTAACCCCGCTCCATCTACTATTGACGATGTCGAGACCTTGAGGAAGGCTTTCCAAGACGTTTAGCAATGCATGATTAAAGGCATTCTATCATGCTAAAATTAGCGACGTGTAGCGACTTATGTGTAATAGTTTCTTGCTGATTTAACGACATTCAAAGACACTCAACGATATTATGTCCATAGTATCTAACAGTAGTCACTACTCATCATAATTTATTGCAATTAGTGACGTATTATGATGTATAGGCCTAGAGCCACTAAATATATAAAATTTAGCGATGATTGTTTCTAGAGTCGCTGATACGTTAATTTGATTTATTTTGGTAGTAGATGTTTTCTCACTTAGAATTGAGACTAAAGTGTGCTAATCACACTGATCTATATTTGTGTCAAATTGAGTATTTTTTAGTCAACTTTGAAGGATTTATTCCCCGTCATTGATCAAAATTTTGTCGAACAAATTTCCCCTCTATATTGCTGGTAATATCCCCTTTTTAAATCCATGATTTTATTTCAAATTATTTCAATTTGGTCGTTCGATTCTCCATCCAAAGTGTGTTATTTATATTAAAATTCTTACTTAAGAAAATAAGTGTTTTTTTGCTCAATTTTTTATTATGATATCTTTCTCCTTGATGGATCTATTCTAGTTCTAGTTTTGGAATCAAGTGAATGTAAAATTCTCTTCATCTTTATGAAATTTTGTATTTCTTAATTAGGAAGAACTCAGTTTGGCCAGTCATTGGAATCAAATTTTGACCGCTTAGTCACACCTTTGGTTGATCCAACATATTTGGTATTATCTTGGTAAGATTCTCATATCCTATGCAAAGTCTTAATTAAAATGGTGATCGGTTGAATATATGCACAAACATTGACTTCGAAAATTCTTATTTTTTAATTTAGAATTGTCTCCATAGCAAAAAAGTTTTGAGCTCAAATTCTTGTAGATCCAACCGTTAGATCAACATCTTCCCTTCTCTATTTCAGAGTAGGTATTTTGGTGCCCCGTTCCCCCTATTATGGGAGTACGGCTAAGAAATACTTTTAGTATCGTTCGATCGGGATAGGTTGAATCAAAATCCCTCCCTCATTATAGATTGGCTTCTTTGGAATCGATTCCCATATTCAGTATACGTGTCCCAAGGATGGACTTAGCGGCAGAGTCAAGAGGGAACTCTCCGTTACAAGTTTTCTTGCCTAGTTTTTGCTGTTGCATTGTTGCTTTCGTATTTTCGAGTTTGTTTTCGAGTTTGTATTTTCTTGAACGGTTTTGAAGGATTTCATTGATTTCGTTCATGGAACTCTGCTTTCATTTCGATCTTGAAAAAGAGGAATGGAGGTATTAATCATCTGTTTGTGGAAATGCCAGTGATCGTGCAGTACATGTCGCACGAGCGGAGTCTTGAAGAACCTCTTTCCTTTTCTCTCCCCACCAACTTGTGAGTGGCTACCATCCTGATTAGCTAGCTCTACTTCCAAGTCATCATATCTATAATCTTGCTCTCTTGATTGTTCTGATCAACCAATACAATAATTACTAAAAGATATCAAGATAAAATAGAATACACTTGGAATACTTTATGTTTGTCAAACCAACTTATGAATGATTACACTGTTGTATGCTAGTTCGCTTAGAATATGCTTTTATTTTGCTTCAACTCTAATTAGAACATATTCTTCTGTTATTATGCCAAGAGTAGAATACTTTATTATGCGATCAATTGAGTAAGAAGACTATGCCATTGCACTATTCTAAGTAGTTTCATTCATTCTGATGTCTTAAAATGCTGCATATGATAATTTAGTATTTTAGACGTCGTTTGGTTACGGAGAACTTGTGCACAAGGTTTATAGTTTCTACGGACGATCACCGGTGCACTGGGACCAATCTGAACGGAACGTTCTGAATTGTCGTATGTTTTGGATGAAATTGTGTGTAGCGGGGTTTACCACCTACGTTGTATACCATTTTTGTCTCACGACTATAACTCGTCCACAATGGTAGTTTGCCAGTGACTCTCATCGTATATTTAAACTGTACAAGTTAAATATATCTTCGTGGCAGAGAAGGGTATAGTAATTTTTATACAAGTGGTCCAGATGGGCAAGTAAAGTCACCAAGCGGTGGCATGCTTATTTTAGTCAATTTCCCTTTATATTGCATTCTTCCAATTTAAACTAAGGAAAGATAGAAATACCATAAAATGAAATTGCATGCTTCACATAAATATCATGTTGATTGGTATAGTTAGGTTAGCTTGCCTTCACCAGTGCATTTTGATGTAGTGACCCTCGTTGCAACAAGTTCTCTGTGCCAAGGCAATACTTCAAGGAGTTAAGACGACTTTCCAATCAATTCCACCAACTGGCGCACTTATTTTTGCCCTTTTGAAGCATGTTCTTCCTCTGGTGCTCGTGCACATACCTTATACAGCTCTGTGGAAAGGTGATACCTTCGTCCGAAGGTGTCTATAGCTTTTAAAGTTTTAGTAAAATAATGTAATATATCGGACGACTATCATATTTTGCGTCTGCTTTTGTAAGTCCGTGCGGCAACCTTTTGTATTTCTTCAAGAGTTTTTAAATGATGTTCATTATCAATAAAGAGAACTTTTTTTTGTTCAATATTGTGTTAAATTATCTGTTTACTCTGAATATGTGCTTGTTATATCAAATACCATGGCCTTGTGCATTGTGTAATTAAGGGATGCCCGATATTACAGACGGAGGACGACTATCGATTCCCTAGAATCGGTACGTGACATATTAGTATCAGAGCATGGCTTCAAGATCCTTTGACACTTGTGTCAAAAAAGTTTCTTTAACGATTTGTTTCCTATGCAAACTCTTGAACACATTCGGCCAAAATAAGATGCGTTCCATCCAGTGAGTCCATAATACATTATGAGGCTGATGCAAGTTACTTTCTTTTAAAGGAATGACTCAAGCGCAGGCATCAGAGCTAGCACTGGGAGAGGTACAAGCACAAAAAATAGTTTTGGCATCTCAGGAAGTTTCAGAAGCCAGCAGACTATGCCCCCTGTCGATCTAATTGAGCGGATGATGCGGATGCTTGAGGCAACCCAACAGAGGGATGAGGCTTATCATGAGCGAGCCAAGAATCGGGCGAAAGAGTGTCAGAGCAAGTTCGAAAGCAATCTTGAACCCCAATTTACAGTCCAATAGAAGCAGATAGATGTCCTGCAGCAGATCGTTCAGACCTTAGCCTCCAACCATTTCGTAACAACAACAGCGGCACCAGTGGAGTGACCCACGACTGAAGTCGAAATGCCTTAAACTCCAAAGAAGAAGGATATGACTAACTTCGACTTTGTCGACTTCAAGAATGTCTGCAACATGTCTTTTCGGGGGACTGAAGATCTGGTCATGGCTTTAGATTTGTGTCAAGCCCCAGTATTGGAATACTGAGGCAGGCATGGCTAGCTATCCCGTACATGGAACTATACATCATACGAAGATCATGGTTGTAACTAGATAAGGGAGTGTATACTAGAAGCAAGTTGCTTAGGGTTATACATCACATATATTGTCTCAATCAGTCAAGTAAGAACAATAAACATAGAACATATATGATAAGGAAGTAAGACGTCCCAAACGTCTTGCTACAATATTATGGAAACCAGCTGTGCAAAATAAAAGCTGGTAGAGTAGCAAAATTACATGACCATGATCAGCTGTAGTCTGATTAATTATAATCCTGTAAAGGAAACTAAATGTCCAAATTTACGTCTAAAAAGTACCAGTGGCTAAACATCCAAAAGGGTAAAATTTATGATAATGAGCAGGAGAGAAGAAACCCACTCGTGCCCTTCAACGACCATCCGTCTGGTGTGCGCCACCAGGAAGGGGGAAGAAAGATGGATCCTCTGGAACTGGCTTAAAACTTGGCCATACAAAACTAGTGGGGTTATACCCCAAATAGTAAGTGCCACAAAGGAAGCACGAAATAGAGAAACAAAACCCAAAGCAATAAATATGTATAATATAGGTTCTGTGTAGTAATTTCGATCTATAGTTTATCTTAGCATAATAGCCCAAACCTATAACCAAACAAGGAGAAGGATTGAACCATCATACTATGATAATCCATATCCCTAGACTACTAATAGAATAATACAATCATAACCAAGTCCAGTTATATAACGTCCAATCAATTATACGACTTGCTACTGAGGAGTCTGAGTTATCTGAGATTAGATACATAAGAGAAATCTTCATATCGTGAACGGTTTAGCGGGGCTAACCGAGTGATTGAAATCATATAGCAGTTGTATATTATGCATATGTCCCTCATAAGACTACCTTGCTAGATCACATAGAATATATTGTATAATATAAGTATTTGGATATTGTCGTCCAGTAGGGTGGACGTGACCAATATCCATAGGGGTCAGCCTTACACGTCATGACAGTTGTCTGAGGTGGCTAATATGCACTATCTCAGAATTTTAACTCTCCGAATGCTCTACCAATTTTAGTTACCTAAGTTAACCCTATGGTTATGTTAGGAATAACATGGCGTGGTCATATGATCGATCCTCCTATATGCCATACCATAGTATGGCCACGTTAGATACAAATCCACTTTATAACTTGATAACTCAAACTGGATTCACCCAAGCGTGATGCAACAAACAATAAATCCTAGCCACCCATTGATAGTTGATCCACATACCATGCCCGTGCTGAAGAAATAATAAAATAATATCATATGTCGCATAGTATATAAGGCATTCTTGATGCACAACTAGAAACATGTAATCTTATGGCACGTAGCAAGTTATATCATACCTCGGTGTATATTTATAACACATGTATACATAGCATGTAGTAACTGTATCACCACAGATATAAGAAATTGGGTCAAATTACCAAACTTAGAGTTAGTTGTATGAGCCTTATCACATTGGGACACATGACTAATGTTATGAACATAGCTGGTTAGTCGCTTATGACATAGTAAATTCTAGCACACTGTCATATCTAGCACAAGGTAGGGTTACTAGGTTAATTTTTTATTAGGATCAATCACAAGCAATTATCAAGACCAATCACTCAGAACAAAGAAATATTCCAAGTTAAATAGCTAAGCCGCATGCACAACTTGGCGCATGAGACGGTTGCCGCATAGACTGTCGGTCGCATGCTGAACCAAGGCGTATATTGCTCCTGGCCGCATAAGATCCTAGGGTGCATGCTACCTCCAAGCCACATGCTCCAAACAAAATTCTACTCTCTTGGAACAAATGCCGAAGTGATGTGTGTTAGAGAAAATTGACTGAAGTGATGGATGTGACAAGCTATAAAGTATGTCAGAGAGAAAAGACAAAATTATATAAATATGTGCCCACGATTCGGAGTCATGCGTCCAAGGAATGGTGGCCGGATACTCTCTATATCGTATAGGTCACTCGACCGCATATTGCTCTTTTGGACTTAGCGAATTTCTCATCCGTTTAGCGAGTGAAAATACAAGGATTTCAAGGTTTAGCTCCAGAATACTTGTGTGATGGCAGTCATTCATCCAACAAGATGGATGCATATTGGTCAGTATGCGACAAAAAGCTCAGGCCGCATAAGCACTCAGGCCGCATAACACTCTCCAAGACGTATAACTCGCTACTACATGAAGACTTCGTCTTCTCCAAATAGAAGGTTCGGCCATGGTGGAAGCTCCAAAAACTAAAAATTTATTTTACCATAAAATTCTTATTTTAAGTCCAAATCAAGTAAACCAAAAGCCAAAACGATTAAAATTGAAAGCTTTATCATGTAGCAAAAAATAATTTTTAAAAATACATGTTTAATAGATCAAAACCAAGAAAAACTCATAAAACCTAAAAAGTCTAAGTTAGAAATGTGGATCTGCACTAATACATCCACCAAATCAAAAAATTCCAAGTCCTAAAAGTGTTTAAAATTATTCAAAGAAAATAATAATCAATTAATATGTAGGGTTTTTCTATTTCTCATGCAAGGTGTACTTGTCTACGGAAAAAAGGAGAGAAAACTAAAGATAGAGGAAGAAATGAAGAAGTGAAGAGAAAGAAAAAGGTGGGGTTATATACGGTAGGGTTGCGGGTTGAAGCAAGGGTTCTTATTACTTGAACCAACCCCGAAAAAGAACCATTAGCCAGGTTAAACCAAGAAATGGGTCTAGTCTTCATGTACATGCAACCATGCTAAAATAAAATATGTTCTAAATACGTATATCAGGAACTGGGAGTGACATCTCCATCCACCATAGAAAATTTTCTTCCTCGAAATTTGAATCCAAGAAATAGTTAGAGAAGTCAGGACAAGTATGATATAAATTTACTAGCAACTACACATGCAAGCAATATTATCACAACACATAGGTGATCACATGATCACAAAATTCGAGATATAAAGGCAAAAGAAAGAATATACCTTCTGAATTGAATTAGTGCGGTTACCGGGATCGAATATCGTCCTCGTGCTCCCACGTTGATTCCCCTAGAGAGTGATATCCCCAGGAAACCCGGACAAAAGAAATAGTCCGGTTCTTGAGCACCTTATCCCTTTGGTCTAATATGAATACGGGTTGCTCCTCATAAGATAAGTCGGAACAAAAGACTAATTCAGAGTGATCGAGGTTATGACTAAGATCCGGAACATACCTATGCAACTAAGACACATAAAATACTTCGGCCACCTTATGTAGCGAAGGCGGAAGGGTAAGACGATAAACAATATCACCTACCCGCTCGAGGATATTGAATAGACCAACGTATTACGGACTAAGATTCTTATGAACCCCGAATCTAATGACTCCACGGGTTCGCAAAATTTGCAAGAACACGTATTTACCGACACAAAACTCTAAAGGCCTATGATGCTGATTTGTGCAATGCCGGTGCCTATCTTGTGCAACCCAAAGTTGCTCTCTAATCTGATTGACGACCTTTACTATCTGTGTTATCATTTCAGGGCCTAACATATTTCGCTCACCTATATCATCTTATGCTAATAGTGACCTGCACTTCCTTCCATATAATACCTCGAAGGGTAGCATCTGAATATTAACCTGGTCACTGTTATTGTACATGAACTCAATGAGATAAAGATGGTCTTCCTAAGATCCACTAAAGTCCAAGGTACAAGCTTGTAGCATATCTTCCAATGTCTGGATGGTTCTTTCTGATTGCTCGTCTATCTGAGGGTGGTATGTCGTGCTAAACCTTAACTTAGTGCCCAAACTCAGATGCAAACTTTTCCAAAAATATGAAGTAAACCAAGTGTCTCAATCTGACATGATACTTACTAGAATAATGTGTTGTCTCACTATCTATCGCATATATATATTTTAGCCAACTGTTCTGTAGACTGTCCTACTCGAAAAAGATGAAAGTGAGCTACTTTTGTGAGATGATCCACTATCACCCAAACTTAATTACGACCCGTCGGGGATCTAGATAAATTGATCATAAAGTCTATTGTGATATGTTTCCACTTTACTCCAGAATAGGTAGCGGTTGTAATAATCCTGCCGATCTTTGTTGTTCGGCCTTCACATGTTGAAATATTAGACACCGAGAAATGAATCGTGCTATCTCCCTCTTCATTCCATTCTACCAAAAGTATTGTTTGATATCTTGATACATCTTGGTGCCTCCTTGATGTATTGTGTATTGAGTGCTGAAAATTGTGTGCCTCGGTCATAACTTCCTGTCGGATATCCCTACTAGGTGCACAAATATGATTCCCAAATCTAAGGGTCCCATCTTCATGAATTATTAACTCCTTTCTGAGACCAGACTAATATTCTACCCGTAGCTTTTGAATCTTTGGGTCCTCTGCCTGAGATGCCTTGATTCTCTCCACTAAAGTAGACTGTACTTGCAAGCTAGCCAAAATCCCTATGTCCTGTGGAAGTACTACCTTAATACCCATTTCTTGAAGATCCTCTAATATATGTCGTTGTGATGTCAACATGAATGTGCTGCCTCTTCGGCTAAGTGCATCTGCTACCATATTAGCCTTGCTCTGATGATATCGAAGTTCCATATCATAGTCCTTTATCAATTCTAGCCACCTAATCTGCCTCATATTCAAGTCCTTATAAGTGAATACATATTTAAGACTTTTATGGTCCATAAATATCTCTACCCGATCACCATATAAGTAGTGCCTCCATAGTTTACGCACAAATACCACCGCTGCCAATTCTAAGTCATGAGTTGGATAGTTCTTCTCATGATCACGAAGCTGTCAAGATGCATAATCTATAATCCTTCTATGTTGCATCAATATATACCCTAGTCCCTTGTCGGATGAGTCACAATATATTGTAAACCCTCTAGAACCTACTGGAAGTGTGAGAATCGGTACCGAAATTAGTCTCTTCTTCCACTCTTCAAATGCAGTCTGGCATACTATTAACCAATCAAACTTATCTTTCTCGCGTGTCAAATGAGTCAATGGTGCTAAAATCCTTGTAAAATCTAACACAAATCTACTGCAGTATCCTACCAAGCCCAGGAAACTACGTACCTCTACTACTATCTTAGGAACTAGCCAACTCTTTACGACCTCAATCTTCTTCGGATCTACTTTTACTCCTGCTCCCGAAATGATGTGACCCAGGAATGATACGTGATCAAACAAAAACTCACACTTGCTGAGGTTCGTGTATAACTGGTGCTCCCTCAGAATTATTAAGACCTTCCAAAGATTCCCTTTATGCTCCTCCTTGCTACTGGAATTACAAGAATTTTATCTTTGAATACCACCACGAACTGATTCAAGTATGACATAAAGATTTGGTTCACCAGATCCATAAGTATCGCTTGAGCATTTGTCAATCTGAATGACATAACTAAGAATTCGTAATGTCTATTTCGTGACCTAAATATTATCTTGGGTATGTCTTTTTCCCGAACTCTTACTTGATGATACCCTGATAAAAGGTTAATCTTGGAGAAAATCTTATCCTTTCCCAATTGATCATACAAATTATCGATTCTTGGTAATGGATACTTGTTCTTCACTGTTACTGCATTCAGTTGTCTATAGTCAATACATAACATATCCTTTTTTTTACTAGAACAATTGGCGCTCCCCAAGGTGATCCACTGGTTCGAATAAACTTCTTTTCCGTCACCTTTTCTACATGTTGGTATAATATGTCAAGCTCTGTTGGTTCCATTTGGTGGACTTTCCAAGATATTGGTCCTGCCCCCGGAATCAACTCCATACAGAACTCCACATCTCTTACTGGGGTAAGCCCAAAAGTTTATTAGAAAAAATATCTAAAAATTCTTGGACTATCCCAGGAATATGCTCTTATTCTACTACTGCTACTGTTGTAACTCTATCTTCGCATCGGTCCCTCATAATTTTTTCAAGGAAAAAATCCTTCATGCTTGGGATAATAAATAACACTCTAACCCTATGGCAATCTATCGTAGCATGACTGTCTCTAGCCAGTACATGCCTAAAACTACCTCAAAGTTACGCATATGGAACTCGATCAACTTAGCGGGTAATGAAAGTTCGTACACTACGATTAGACATGCTACACACACTCTACTAACTTCTATGAGCCAATTACAAGTGAGTATATTCAACCTCTCTGAAAATGCCTCAAACTCTAATCCAATACGTGTCGCAAATTGTGCAAATACAAATGAGTGGAAGCGCCTAAATCAAATAATGCTATTGTAGGAAAAGATGCGACAAAAATGTTACCTGCCACTATATTACCTGATGCCAAAGCCTCTTCCAGGGACAAAGTGAATGTCTGCCCATGGCCTTGCTGTATTCCTTGTTGCTGTCTTCCTTCGACACGTTGTTGTCGCCTCTGCTGGCCCTGCTACCAAAATATTTTTATCTACGTCAATAATAGACGCTGAGACACTGGTCATGCTGCTACCGCTGGTCCTCTGTACTGTATTGCCCCTAGTATTGGCAATGCATAAAACTGCTGGGCTGGCCCTCCTTGCCTCTCCATTATCAAGAAAATGACAATCTTGTGACCCAGATCTCCAAACCTTAGGCAAAGCCTATTTACCATTATACATACGTGTCTAGTATGGCCTCTCTTTCCACCGTAGGTACAAGCTATCAGTGCTCCCTGATATTGTTGCTATTGTTGCTACCTTAGCTGCTGTCGAGCTGGTACTATGATTGTTGAAACTGTTGCCCTCCGTGGTACTGAATCATGGATACGAATGTCAGGTGATGGTGGTGACGTTTGGGATACTCCTCCACCTCCTCCTCAAATTTGTGTATGAGACCTCTTCTGGCCTCTTGTTCTTGTTGACAACCTTTGCATGGTAAGCTCATACCTTCGAGCTGCTATCAATACTCCTTCATATGTTTGGTCGTCTTATCCCTCTACTAGATATATAATCTCCAGTGAAGCCCCTGCTGGAACCTCATTGCTCTTTCCGACTCTGTGGCCACCATATTCGGAGCAAATCTACAAACCCAACAGAACTTTGCTGCATATCCATCTACAGTCCTACCGGCCTGCATAAGACTGATAAACCTCTGCTTTAGTTTATACTGTGCTACAACTCCAAAGTACTTAGCCCTAAATCGAGTCCTGAAACTATCTCAAGATATATGATGCCTCAAGGCAACTTCCACTTATGCCCACCAGTTACTGGCAAGATCCTGAAGTTGAAGTCGGACTTGGTCAACTTGTTCATCATCCGGAACCCTTGTTGCTGCCAGAAGGATTTTAATATTTTGGAGCCATGCATCTGCCGGGATGGCGTCCTCCGTGCCATCAAAGTATCTCGGGTTAAGTTGGCAAAATCTGACCGACGCCCCCGAATTAGTCTTTATGTCTCTCTCGAAGGCCGTCTGCAAACCCTCACTTAACAAGACATTCTGCTCTTACTGTTGAAACTGCTGGTGTTATTGCACTGCCATCTGATGTTGTTGTATAGCCATCATTCCCCGAAGGATCTCTAGTAATGTTGGGTATCAAGTACCGCTGGTACTACTGGGGGTACGAGGATCTCAGGGGTTGGTTGCATAACATGTCCAACTTTTGGTTCTAGTGTGCCGGCTTGCTCAATTACTGGCTCTATCCGAATCTAACTCTTGGTCAAACTATGTCAACTTTGGGTCAAACTAGGCAAACTAACTATATCTAGGTTATATGAGTCAATAGCTATGATTTTAGGTCCATATCTATATGATACAAGTCATACTAGTTAGAACTACGTACTAGGATACCTATCTAGCCCAATATTATTACATACCTTATACTAGCTAATAATACTAAGTAATATATATTATCTTACACTAGTTATAGCTAACACTAAGTTATATTAGTATCAGAATATACTACCCTCAAATAACTAATACCTCAATTATCTTAGTGAACCAATATATATTAACAACCAAATAGGTACTCAAACTTGGTACCCCATACCTATCTAATAACTGATACACTTGTATTATTTCAGATATCACTGATACACTAGCCTAGATACACATCCGTCTGAACACCTACCTACAGATCCACCATACATCAATGCACACAACCACTCACCTAAACACCTCTGATGAAAGCCTGCACTTCCAACTAAACACACTATGAACCAATACAATTTCTGGACACATGTGCACAAGTTCACCTACTCGAGCCCCTAAAGCCTGCATACACAGGTTTGCAAACATTCATAGAGTTTAACTCTCGAATACTCTGTGCTAGCTGTACTTGCTCCTCCACTCATAGCTGCGGCAGTTGCTCCTCCATTCACTACTTCTTTAGTTGCTCCTCTATTCACTACTGCTCCAGTTTGCTACTCCATTCACTGCTACTGAAGCCTCAAGCTTCAATATTAATTACTGCTACAACTAATCCTCTCTATACCACAACCAAATTAATACTAGCAACAATAACACCAACACACACAGTTACAATAATTGTTGTAACTATCAAGTGTTTGTATTACTGATTCAACCCGCATAAAATAGACCTTCCCCTTAGCTCTGTGTTCAGCACAGAGCTGCAACTCCTCATAGTTATCCCCTACTGCTACTGCCCGAGCACACCCTAACTATCCAATGCATCTGAATACTAATCCTTACATCCACACCCATGTATCATTACTGATACATGGTATCAGTCCCATGCTTGGTTATTTCCTCCACTCACATAATTGCTCTCTTACATCATCACACTATAACATACATAAAAAAATCAATCCTCTCATAACCCCTTCACAGTCACTAGTTTATCACAGTGACACTCACCTAAACACATCAACACATAATACTAAGATATAGATATATGTACACACATATTAACACAAGTAATTTAGTATATAGCTATATATATATATATGTACATATGAACACATATAACCAAAATGATGCATAACTATATATATATATATATATATATATATATATATATATCATTAATACACTAATTAAATAAGAGATCAACAGTAATTAGAATATCAAACACTCACAAAGAAATAACACAAACACAAGGAGTGCATCACCCCCGTATGACTCTAGATCTACGATAGGCTTGTGATACACCTTTGACACTATACCAAATGTATCACCAATGATATGAGCAAGTCTAGATTCATAAATACAAGTAATATAAAGTGCTATCTACCCATCTAGGTGTCCATAAAAAAATATGACATGTATAGACCCCCGTGTCGAAGAAAAAATCTCCAAATCAACCTGTATCACCAAATTTCTATGATACAGCCAACTCGTATCCAATTATGGACACATATATAGTCTCACAATCCCGATCTAAGTCTAATTAGATCTAATTGGTCTCATGACACACACTTGATATGTCAATATCAGAATTCTCCCAAATTTGACACAAAAACCTATGTATAAACCATAATACAGGTCATATGAACCTAGTTCTTGTAGCTATGGATAGATCTAAGCTAAGAGAGGTTTTTAAATGGTCAAATGCATGAATTCGAGTCTAATTATGAGAGATATTTATAGTTTACCTACTGGGAGATGGATATCCAATGAATTACTCAATTGGACACGACCTGGACATAAGCTTTTTGCTAATTTCTCTTTCTCCCAGTGCTTCTTGTAATCCAAGCTCTAATGCTTCTTAATTGATGAAAATTGAAAGGGAATAAGAAAGAATTAGGTAAATTTGGTGGAGGTATACAGTAATTTGGGAAAGAACTAAATTGGGAATCTAAATTTGGAATAAACTAGTGAGAGGAGAGAGAGAGTCCCCCCTTTATATGGCCGACCCCCTCTAACCCCTTCTCCAATTAATTCATAGTGTTCAATGTGCCCCTACTAGTTATTTAAGAGAAATAATTAGGTGGTCTATATTACGAAGGTTCTAATTCTTCATGAACTAATCTAATCTCCTTAATTTAATTAAGGGAAAGGTCAAATTGGGTCTAGTCCAATGTTGGGCTCAATGGGTCATGGAAACTAATGGGTCCACTAATGACATACCCAAATAACAATAGGCTAGTCCACTAACAAATAAATAATTAGCATATCATAATATAATTAATTGCTAGTATAATATAATATTAAATTACTAACTAATAAATATGCTAATGACAAAATACCCTTATTTAGAAATTTGGAAGTTATAAGTCTACCATCCTTGGAAAAATTTTCCCCTCAAAATTTAAGAAAGAATTAACACTACAACAAGCAATCATACAAGAGAGAAGAATGATACCTCATGGCTCAAACAGGTAAGGGTATCGCTCGCGCATCTCGGCTTTCCTCTCCCAGGCAGACTCTCCCGGAGAGTGATGCCTCTATGCAATGTGTACCAAGAAAATAGTCTAGTTTCGTAACACCTTCTCCTTGCGATCTAAAATCTCCACTGGCTGTTCTAGATAGCTGAGAGTCGGACCCACCCCGATCTTCGAGTGATCCAATATATGAGTAGGATCTGCCATGTATCATCTCATCTATGACACATGGAACACATCATGTATTCCCTCTAATGTATGTGGCAAGTCTAGTCTGTAGGTTGCTTGCCATTTAAATTAAAAGAAAGAAATAAGAGAACTTGATTTGATTAACAAACTAGAGATTACAGAGAAGATTCCTAAGAGACAATCTATGTACAAATTTATTTTGATCTGGGGGGGTAATAATGGAGGGTTTAGAGTGTAGCAACTCTCTTTACTCCGTGAACGATCTGAACGCAACAACTTCTCTGCTTGGTTTTAGTGTGAATCTGCAGATAGCAAGTCCTTTTGGTTCGGTCTCTCTCTCTGAAGAAGAAAATGCCCACCTTTAGATCGTTCCAGTTGCTCCTATTTATAACCATTGTGCTGATGGGCTATGGGTGCCGTATATGCCTCTGTTTGGTGGCCACATAATGCTCCTTCAATAGAATACGGTTGCAACTATTGTCGCATGGTGCGTGCAAGCCACCATATGGGTTTGGTAGGATTTTATGTTTGAAGAGATCTCGTGGTTATTATGTTCATAACTCGGTCAATTGGACACTTGGTCAACACTAACTGTGTGAGAAATCGTCTTTCTTTGTAACAAAATTTCTTGTGAGTCAAGAGCAGCATATTGTTGTAGTCGCGTAGAAGCTCTCATTTGGCCTTGGTCGGAATAATCCTCTGGCCATATGTGGATGAGGCTGCATGGGTCTTGAAGTCGCATACGTACTCTTGTTTAGACTTGGTCAGGTGGATGCTCTGGCTGCATGATATCGTGGCCGCATGGGTCTTGAAGCCGCATACGTTGGACACGTGGCATGGCCAGTCTGACAAGGGAATTAATGCACTGATGTGCCTTATTATCTTTTCCTGAGTCGTCGTCTCTACGGATTTTGAAGCATGTCATGGAGATGAGTGAGGCGTCAGAGCTACTGACAGACATCAAAATCTGTGTCAGGGGTTTTATACGACCGCCCTGTTCTGTGGTCGTTCAGGCCGCATATAGTATACTATACGGCTTATCTGCGACTTGGTTGATCAGGCCGCATGTAGCTTCTCTATGACTTGATTTTTCAGGCTACATGAAGGCTTTTATGCGGCTTTGGTCTGGCCGTATCTATCATATTTTACGCGACATAAGCTCTTTACGGCCTATAGTATTTTTATGCTACTATAAGACCCCCTTCAAAGTTACCAAAATAACAAGTTTGGAATACTTTGAATAAGAATCATGTTCAAGCACTTTTGGCCTCATCGGAGCGACATGCCGCATAACCATATTGTCGCATAGCACGTTCTGCCAGGCTATCAAGTCATTAATTGAGTTTATTTGGTTCGATCTCTGAGGAGATCACTTGGGGCTCAGCACCATCAGGGGATAAAGTAGCCCAATAATCGAGGATTCACCGTCATTCGTGGCTATTACGGGGATCGAGATAACTCAGGATCTAAACAACCGCTACCTCATCTTCAGCCGTATGCTGCTGTCTATATATATGGGGTCGAATATGAGAGAGAAAATCCTTTCCTTCTCTCATTCTCTTTTTTTACTACTTTTCTGTCATGGCTCCCAAAGTTGTTACCTTAGCCGCCGCCGCTGCCAAGGGCAAGGGCAAGGCTAGCAAGGGGAAGGGTCGTGCCGTTGCTGCGGACCCTCTGCCGTTCCCCGCCAACGTTCAGTGGCCTATCAAGGGTAGGTTGTCGGGGAAGACAAAGTGAAGTCCTGAACACAGAGACACTTTTGCACTGTTGGAATTTGCAGAAATAGAGATTTTAGCTGCCTCAATTATGATTGATCTACAAGTGAAAGTAGTTCCTCGGGTCTCATAAAAGGATAAAGCATCGATAACAATAGTGAAAAAAGCCCACGCGAGGGGAAATTGGTAGGCGCAGGCCGAGCAACAGATTAAACAACAAGGGAAATCACTTCGGCCGGCTCATCCTCGGAATTCCAAAAGAAAAAGTATTGGTCTAATTTGACGGATATGTGCTGCCGACCCTCCATGACAGCTCACTGCTTATCTCCTCTCCCTCAGCCCCTGGAAAGTAGCAGCCCTGTTATTACTCCTCCTTATTTCATAGTTATAAGCTCTATTAACGCTCACCTTCACCCCAAGGGCTTAACAGCACCTTGGGGTTACGTCGAGCTAGCCAAGATATAGTCTGAGACGGTCACTGACCTTAATCCCGACCTTAACCTGTCGCTTCTTCTTCTAAGAGAGATCGTAGGAAGACTAAAATATGTCTATGCACTAGCCTCTCACTGCCTTATAGGTAGCTCGGCCGCATGGGAACTCGGTTGCATGACTACCTCTGTCGTATAACTGACCAAGGCGCATGACCTATCATGTTGCCGGGTTTATTCATCCGAATGGGTGACTATGCCGCATGTATACTGCAACCTCATGGTCTGCTCGGCAGCATATGTACCTAGGCCGCATATGATGATTTTGATGATCTGACATTGTTCCTTTGCTTGAATTACAGTGGCATTGCCCACTACACCCTCTGGCGAGCTGGTCCTTGTGCAAAACGTGCTACCTTTAAACATGAATCTGAGGGACTTGGCTGCAACTATCCAAAATCAGATTAATAACAATCTTTTTCCTGGGCGACAGTATAAGATTGGCGAGCAGAGTCCTTTCTTCCTATTGAGCCAGATAAACGCATGGGAGATCCCTATCGGGATGGCAGTAGTACTTTTAAGATGCCTTACTTCTTGTTTGGTGACGCATTAGAGTCTTCTCAGTCTGGCATGGGCGCGACCAGAGAGAACTGGTCAATTATGTTCTACGAAATGGAGATGTCATTTCCCTTCTTTGAACACCACCTCTCTTTATCAGACTTGAAGGTGTTGATGGGTAAATGACGGATGGATTGGAACCTGACCCCTGAACCAAAAGGAGCGTTCATCGACAATATCCGATGTGGTCCTAGAAATAACAAGGGAAAGTTTTATAGCAAGAAGGAGTCACCCTCGTACTCCCTACTGGGACTGAGCCTGGTCTTATTGGAAGTGAACTGGGGTAAAACCTCAGCATATACGCAGCGGGCACCTTCCTTCATCGGGTCGCTAAGAAGGGAACTTATCCCCTGGGTAGCTGCGGACTCTCGGCTCGACTCATTATAATATTTCCTGGTGTTGTCTGACCCAGTAGATTCTAAAGAAGTTCGAGGGGGAGCTCAGGGTTGCAGACTTATTTTTCGCTGTGAGGGGCAGCTGATATTATTTAGAGATGAACCATCCCCTATTTTTTGCCCTGATGGAGCTGTGCAATCTTCGTACGGGAACCTTTTTTACACCTGGCGGCGAGATAGCACTAGCTTTGCATGAGATGTATATTGTCTCAAATCTTCCTTGGGGTGACGAGCCCTACGAAGAGTATACCCCGAGCAATAAAAAACTCGAAGAGTTAGAAGCGGTGTACCGGGAGCTACTATGCCACCACGATATTTTCTAGAGATATTCAAAGTTGAAAAAGAAATCTACTGAGGGTCTTCTCCCCATATCATAACTTGGACTCGCTACCTCTTCTTGGAGTAGGAGTCAAATAAGGTTCATGTTCGGGCCCCACGGTCCAAGCTGGAAATAGCTGATTCCATCCGGGAGCTAAAGAAACTGGCCCCTAAGGGTGAGAAAGCTGGAGGTTCCTCGGAGGAGGAGGATGAACCCGTTGATGAGTTGAGTGTCCTCGAGGAGGATCCTATTTACTTTTATATAGATACCTACAAGTTGTCCTCGAAGGCTGTGTTGGTGGGCTATCTGATGCTCTGGTTGCACAATTGCGTAGTCCCGGGCTTGTTTGGCATGACAGAGCGGATCAGTCGCATCCTCATTTTATCGGCTATAAAGTTTTCCTTCGGCTACAAGTTGGCCCTCCTACCTGTCATGGTGTAATGCATCCATAGCAGCCTTCGTACCTTTGCTATGAAGTTTGAATATCACCCTGGTAGAGGTCACTTCAACCGAATTATGCTTTCCTACCATTACTTGATGGGGTGGTTGCTCTTGCATTACGGGTATTTGATGAGCCTCGGGAGTGAGGATGATATGGTGGCTGCTGATGCCCTAATCTGTAAGTATCGACTGATGAAGTGGAGATGCGATACCATCCTTGCTGGTAGGAGAGAGCTCTCCTCCATGAATGGCTGGACCTTCTTCAAGTTTGAGCCAGAGTTTACCAACGACGAATAAAACATCGTTCACTATAATGACGGGCCTCGAAGTCTGTCTGGCAGGCACTTTCCCTGGCTCTAAGCCATCCATCCCTCCCACCCAGTGTACCAGAATAAGGCTGCTATTTTCATAGAGTGCTACTTGTCCAGCCGGTTCACCCATCAATTTGGTAATGCTCAGCTTTTATTGGGCCATCCGAGTGCTTCCCTCGGATACAATGGCAGCTTGCTTGATGGAGCAAGGGCTTGGAGTTATTATAATACAACCGGCACCAAAGTTTAGTTCCAATTGCCAACAGCCGGGGTTGTGCCAAGAATACTATATACGGAGGCCATGTATAATTGTACGACCAACGCCCCGCCGCCTAACTTTGACCTGAAGAGGAGTTATATCGAGGGCACCCTGTTGATGCCTCCCGAGGCCAAATACCGCAGAACGCCCAAGAAGGGTAAGGGGTTGCTAGTCCCCTTCTTTTAGAGTTGGACACATCAACCGTTGAAGGGGAGACGATATCTCCTTCTGATGATCCTCTGTTTGTGAAGCTCAAACTGATGGTCGTAACCCAGCATGCTCGCTATTCCAAGAAGGCGAGGATTGATGTGGTCCCAGAGACGGGACCAGCGGTGAAGACTAAGCACCCTATGAAGGGGACCACAAGCGGAGAGGTAGGACCCCTTGCACTAATTATTCCTGAAGCACGACCCTGTTTAGATGCTCTGGCGATATCCGTAAATTCTCTTAGTTTGATTCTTCCTGGTCCTCTTTATAACTATCTCTCTTGTGGTCTGTTTGGACATTCACAGACATAGGAGAAAAGGGTTTGTCCCCGACGATCAACTGCTTATGTGGTTTCCTATACAAAATCAGAAGAGGGATCTCCCCGGAGTTTGATGTAGGTGTCTCAAAACTGGCACATGAGGCTTTGGAGGATCGGGACATGGATGTAGTTTCAGCGGACCTGCCTTATACTCCTTGGGAGCATATAACGGTGGACGACATAGAAGCCATGCCGACGGCTATGACATTGCTAGACGAGTCACAACCAATGCCGCCTCCCTCTGATAAGTTATTTTATAATTTAACGGGAGATCAGATTTTCTGGCTTCAACTCTCGATTCTTCGAGCAAAGCTGATTATCGGTTGCTATGGTTTTGATGACCCTATATTTTACTTACAAGCTGTGGATGTGGCCGTCGAGAAAGATGTCGAAGAAGAACAAGGTGGTGGACTTGTTTGGGGGAGGTCTGGATCTCTCCCCGGTTCTTCTGGAAGTGGAGGATACCTTGCGTGGTGTATCCAGGACCCCTCAGACATTGCGGGTTATTCTGGTGCAGCAACAGTTCTTTAAGATGTTGTTGTTCGGGTCTCCATGGCTAAAAATTCTATGGATAGTGGGGAGGTGAATCGTCACGATAAGGTTGTTCCCCCCTTGAGGTTGCTATGTCATCTCCCGAAGCTGTCGTGACATAATCTAGGGAAGCCGCACTGGAGGGAGCCGATGTAGTGAGGCACCCCGCTACTTCTTTTCCTAGTCTTGGTAATACTCCGACATCTGTGG
Source organism: Iris macrosiphon (assembly GCA_036927795.1). Lineage (NCBI taxonomy): Eukaryota > Viridiplantae > Streptophyta > Magnoliopsida > Asparagales > Iridaceae > Iris > Iris macrosiphon. The sequence continues at coordinate 122,399,860 of JAYESA010000014.1, read as the reverse complement.
CTCTACAAACGGGTATCCAGGCTCTTTGGGAATCTACGAAAGTTTGGCTCACAGACAGGACCGCTGGTTGCTCCTCTACTGTTGTTTCGCCTTTGAGCTTTTTAAGCACTGTTGTGAGGCCTTATGCTCTAATGGTCTCTTCTTCAATCCTACCACCCTTGACTCCGGCAACATTGGAGTAGATTGACGAGACCGTCAAACTTTCTATCCAGAGCTTCCACATGTTCTTGAAGAAGGGTATCGAGGGTGTGTAGGAGAGCAATAAATCTTTCGCCTGGGCAATGCACTTTGCTAAGGGCCAGGTCCATTCTCTAAGGTATTTCCCTGGCTTTGAGCAGATGGCCAACTTTCTGGGCCATAAACTACAGAAGATAGAGAAATGCCTAAAAAAGTTGTATCAGTATTAGCAGGCAGACATGGGAATGCTGATCTCCCATGAATATAATGATTTCTTAAAGAAGGTGGAGATAGAGAAGGCCTTCTTTGCTTCGCCTATAGAGTGCTTGCAGTGTGATCTTTAAATTTTGTTGGAGAGCCGTGACCGGCTGGACGATCACAGAGAGGAGTGCCTTTCTCGATAAAAGGACTTGATCGAACAGATTAGACGGCTCCAAATTGAGCTTGATGCAACAAAAAATAGGCTACTGGAGGCTGAGCAGGAAGATGAGACCATCCATACTGAGGTGAGCCAAATAACGCAGAACACAGCTGGGGTTGAGGTTCTAGTACAACAGCTAGAGGACAGACACGAGTCCAACACTTGCTACGAGGATCTAGAGGTTATGGCCCAAGAACTTGAGCGTTGGGCTCGGAGGAGCCTGGACGGCCATATTGCTCATCTCCGTGAGCAGATAACAGAGTTATGCTCTGACTCATAGCACCAGTAGTTTTCTTTTGCTTTCTTTTACCTTTATTTTGCCTTCGGGCTTGGGATCTTTATAATTCCCTGAAAAATAGTTTTTCTATTAATCTCTCTTTTCGGAAAAAAATAAAAGTTATCTTATCTATTTTGCTATACATTTATGTTAGCTCTAGGTATTGTACTAGAGGTAATATGAATGTAGTACAATACCGTAGATTTTTAAGGATATCACGCTGGAGAATCTCCGGTGGGCTTTATTAGTTCTTGCACACTAGGGTCCAAGTAATAAGTTTGAAATAGTCCTTGCCAGAGGTGGTATGGTCATGGAAAGTTTGGTGGACTTAACACCGTTGGCGCACTTAGGTTTAAGGGCAGGTGATAAGTTGAGTTGACGACTGGTGATAGTTCATAGGGAGAGGTTTGCTCAGAGGTTACTTGGATATGGCATACTCTCGGAGGAGGATGTGAGGACGATAGCTCAGAGGTAAAGTAGACGTGAGCCAATCAATGGCCATACCGAGAGGTTAGGTACGGTCCTGAGGACATCCTACTGGAGGATTTTGTTAGACTTATTACTTCTTGCGAGCGAGAGTGCAAGTAATAAGCTTGAAATAGGCCTTACCAGAGGTGGCAAGTTTGGTAGACCTAACACCATTGGCGTAGTTAAATTTAAGTACAAGTGGTAAGTTTATATGGCGATCGATATCAGAGATATTGCTGACGTAATGATCGATAGTCAACCCAAAAGTTTTGCTTAAAGGTATGAAGGACATGGCAGACTCTACTGAAGAATTTTTAAGTGGACTTATTATTTGTTGCGCACGTTGAGTGAAAACAATAAGTTCAAAAACAATCCCTATCAGAGATAATATAGACATGATAGTTTTTTGGATAGTAAGGACATCCTGCTGGGAGATTTCTGGTGGACCGATTACCCTTTTATGCACTTGGGGTGCAAGTAATAGGTTTGAGACAAGCCATGCCAAAGAAAATGTGAATGTGGTAGTTTTTATGGAGTTAACACCGCTGGTATACTCTCGATTGGGTATGAGTGATAAGTTAGAAGACAATCGATATCAGAGGTAATATGGATGTGATGATCAATGGTCAAGGCCAGAAAGTTTTCTCAAAAGTGCGAAGGACATTGCAGACTCTACTGGGGAATTTTTGGATGGATTTATTATTTATTACGTATGTTGGGTGCAAATAATAAGTTTGAAAATAATCCCTATCAGAGGTAATATAGACATGATAGATTTTGTGGAAATTATGGACATCCCGCTGGGAGATTTCTGGTGGACCTATTACCCTTTTGCGCACTTGGGATGCGAGTAATAGGTTTGAGACAAACCTGACTAGATATAATATAGATATGGCAATTTTTGTGGACTTAACACTGTTGGTATACTTCAGATTGGGTATGAGTGAAAAGTTAGAAGACAATCGTTATCAGAGGTACTATGGACGTGGTGATCGATGGTCAAGGCCATAAATTTTTTTCATAGGTAATATGGACATGGAAAACCCTAGGGTTGTGGACTTATTATCCATGGCATACCTTAAGTATGGATAATAAGCTAAAATGACTAGCACCATCAGGGGTTATGCAAACGTAATAGTAGAAAGTTGAAAAGCAGAACTTTACTCAAAGGTAATGTGGATGTTGTAAGATATGACTCTGTGGGGATAAAGAAAAATAGGACAGAGGTAATGTAGAAGTGACCATTTTCTTGTAGTGATAGATTCACTCTGCTGGGGAAAGTAGAGAGACGTAGTTCAGAGGTAATATGTACGTGAACTGGTTGATAGTAGTACCAAGAGTTTAGGTATGTTCTCGTTATTTTTGGTGGAAGGAAAAGGAAACGAGCTAGAGGTAATATGGACATGGTTGTTTTGTTTGGATTGAGAACATCCCACGTGGAGAATTTTTTTGGACTTATTATTCAATACGCACATTGTACAAATAATAAGTTCGAAAATAATTCCTATCAGAGGTAATATGGATAATATGGACGTGAAAGGTTTTATTGATATTAAGGACATCCCGCTAGGAGATTTTTGTGAACCTATTACCCTTTTGCGCACTTGGGGTATGAGTAATAGATTTGAAATAAACCCTATCCGAGGTAATATGGACGTGATAGGTTTTGTGGATCCATTACTTTTTTTTGCGCATGTTAGTGCAAGTAATAGGTTTGAGACAAGCCCTGCCAGAGTTAATATGGACGTGGCAGTTTTTGTGGACTTAGCACCATTATCGTACCTTAGTGAGTACGAGTGATAATTGGAAATAACAACTGATATCAGAGGTAATGTGGACGTGATGATCAATAACCAAGACCCGAGAGGTTTGCTAAGAGGTAATATGGAAATGGCAAACTCAGTTGGGGAGAAATTTTAGGACAACGGTTTAGAGGTAATATGGACGTGAACCCATGTCCGAAAAATTTACTGAGGAGTGATTTTTTTAGTGTAGTATATAAGAAAATAAGGATAGGCCTGAGGATTACTCCGCTGGAGAGATTGGTGGGACTACAACTCAGAGGTAATGTGAACATGGCTAGTGTCTAACGAGGTTAGTTTTTTGAGTGGTCACTGCGGGAGTATGCAAGTGGACCTGAGGACTGCTCCACTGGGCAGACTTTGGGGGCTCATAATCCATTGGGTATCCAGGGTTCTCGGATACAAATGATGGGTTTTAAGAGAATTCTTAACCTATGAGAGAATGTTGCACATGGGCACTTGTTGGGGATGAAGAAACAATAGTTAACTTGTACATCTGGGTTATCCTACCGGGGATGAGGGGAGTATAAGTCTAGTTTAGATGTAGTACTTTTTCAGGAACTTGTCATTAATAGGCATCATGAGCAAGTTGCCACTGGGTTTTCTTAGCTGGTATGTGTTGTTGGGAAATATGGTTTCCACAATGAACAGGCCCTCCCCTTTAAGTTAGGATTTGTCGGACGTCTTGTGAGTCATGGCACGTACAAGCATCTCCATATCCTATCCCTCTGCGAGTGCTATTGTAATAACGGTCGGATTGTAAAGGAGTATGCCATCCTTTACCATAGTTCAGACTTTCAGCTTTTTGGAGGTCGTATCCCATCTTAGACATGATATGGAATGATTGTTGGCTGTAATGATGGAACAAGGGCAGCTCACCATTTATTGTGTTAAATATTGTTGATGACTTAGCCTGCGCCGAATAAGGATCTTTGTGCACAGAAATACTAAGATGTACACGAGGGAGTTGACTGAGTTGTGCGCATAGGATCACTGTCGCGTGCACACGTTTGTCTACCACATCGAGGACCATCGCTTGCTGTGCATTTTTGTATATTACGCAGGTGAACATTATTTATTGCCCACAAGGGTTTGTTACGACGAGAACTACTATTGTGTGCACATGGAGTATGAGATGTCCTTGCACTAAAGACTTGCTCGGATGCGTACAATAAAGAACTGTCTAACATACGCCATTACTGATGAGTCATGCGAGACTTAGCTTTTGTGCATAGGAAGACTTATTAAGTTGTGCTGAGCATCCGAAGTCTATAATTGGTGCTTTCTAAGGAAATGATCCTGCGGCCCGACCTTCATTGCTTCCCCTTTAACCTAGTCGTTGAAGGCACTATTTGTTGTGCCAGTTTTTGAGAAATAACCTCACCTCTTGGGAGGTTGACGACATCCCTGGATGCCTGGGCTTCCGTCACTCAAAAGTCGCCTAGGCGGAGGGATACTATGTTCACAATGAGTGTCCTATCCTCAAAGTCAAGGGTGAGCTTGTTAGCATCGATCAATTGCTGAATATATATCTCTAACACAGAGCAGTCTCTGGTTGGATGATGATTGTACCGATAAAAGAGGAAATATTTTGGGTCATCGACCTTGTCAGCCTCTTCAGGGCATCTAATATTGGGTAGCCAAAGTTTGTTTCCTTCATCAATATGTTGAATATTTCAATGATGTCCTCGTCATTGAACGAGAAAGTCTTTTTTGGTTTTAGGGCTTCTGATACCTGCGTCGTACGGTCCTCAGGGAAGACCGATAATTTTGCATCATTTTTGGACTCAGAGGGAATTCTTCCTCCAGCTTTGGATGTTGCTCTGTCTTGTCGAGGGAGACTACCCCTAGACATGTCATTATCTGGTTCTTGGGGATCACTGTCCTCGCGGTATGACGAGTTTGTGTGGATTACCAGGAGTTTGCTACTCCTAGCTTACAGAGTTATTGCGGGCCCTGAGGGTGGCAAGACTATGTTCGCCTTGATCTCCAGAATTACCTCGGCCAGAGTCTGCATTATGGCACTTAGGGTGTTCATCATTTCCTTAAGAGCATCGAGTCATTGACGGTCGCTAAGCCCTTGTGCCTTCGGTTCCTGAGTCACACTATCCTCAGGGATGACGGGCATCTTTCATCGTCTTCAGGGTCAAAGGATATGCTACCCCCAGCTTCTGATGATTCTCTGACTATTCAACGGAGACTTCCCCCCAGCCTGTCATTATCTGTCCCTTGGGAGTTGTAGTATTCAAGGGTGGTAGGCATCATCGCACCATCTTCCAATTTTGGAGGATTGCAACCCCCAGCCTTAGATGCTGCATTAACCCTAGGCACATTGCTGTTAGCTTCCTCGGAATTGTTGTCTTCAGGTAAAGCCGAAAGTGCTATATCTTCTTCAGACTCGAAGGAAATGTTACCCCCATCTTTGGAGGGTGTATTTTCTTGATAAGGGTGATTACACCCAAAGAACTCGACATTTATATCTTAAGATTCACTATCTTTACGGAATGCTGGGTTGTTGTGTATGTCCTGGGAGACACTACCCCCAGCTTGGGCTACCCCTAGGGTTCTGGGGAAGAACTACCCATAGGGGCTAACGGCTTCTTACTTGAGTGCGTGCTATGGAAGACTCCTTTCGTAGGTGTCATTCTCATCCCTCGAGGTAATCGCCTTTGCGATGAAGAGGTAGTTAGTGCCAGACTGGAGGTATTTGCTTCTTCTTCCTATGATATCGGAAAGCTTTCCAGTTGAGTAGCATGAGGTGAAAGGCAACTCCTCCTCCTCTGATACTTGCACCTGATATCCGGGTTGTTGTCGGATAGGTGCTTTCTGGTGTAGTGGTTGGAAGGCCGACTGCCTGTCTGCTGGTACTGTTGCTTTATTACAATAGCAGTCGATGATAATATTGGTGTAGTAGTGCTTGGAAGAGGGCAGGTCAGACGCCGTAGTGGTTTCCCTCGCTTTGCACTTGTGAGTGATCACTTCAAGCAAATTATACGTACAGTATTTCACCTTTGCATCCTCTTTGCGAGTCTAGGTATCCCGGGCACACGGATGTGCAGGTGATGCATTTCCTCCTGAACTTGGGGTTCCTACACAAACTTGCCCTGAGGTACTGGTGGAAGATTTTTGGAACGTACCCTGTCCAGTGGGCTGACGCATGGGTCAGTTCTGTATAACTTTACATCAGAGGCCCGTGTAATAGTTAGCGATACCTGTTGGCGCTCAGTCGCATCAGCAATTACTTGAGCTTGACAAGCTCACACTTCCCTAGACATCTTCAATTTAGCACTCACAGGCGCATAGTAAGAAGAGTCCAGATTTTATTTTTTGCCACTCTCAGTAGGTCGCATTGGATTTACATCGCATGAGATTCGGTCAAAAATAGAACTTTTGTTGCTGTCTGAGCCACTTGCGACTGTTTGCCTGTGGTTGTGAATTGATGTCGCATGGACAATCTTATGCAGCCTGTGAATAGATGATGCATGATCAGTATTATATGGCCTCCTTCTTGGATGCATAGGCTAGACCCAGAATGTCTGGTATCGTAGTATTTTTCTTTGCTAGATTCTGAGTGCTGAGAAGTTCCTGTGCCAGTCGAATATGCCACATAGATATGGACTTCCTCAGCAACAGAATCAGAGGCAGTGATCGCCTCCTCCAAAGTTGGGCAAGGCGTAGTGGCTTTTGCTACCCATGTTAGGTGGGTCTTCTTATGCTTGGCTTGCCTTGGCGAAGGATTCGCACTATCTTCAGAGAGCATTTTCTCGAACGCTTGCTAGTTGAAGAGAACTACCAGCATCTTTTTATTGAGCCAAGCTTGGCCACATTGGATTGCATCACCAATTTCTTAATAGAGGAGAATTTGTTCCATAGCAGAGTCGCCATCGTGTTTGCCATTTAATCAAAGGGAAGAACTAAGAGAACTTGATTTGATTAACAAACTAGAGAGTACAGAGAAGAGTCCTCAGAGACAATCCAAGTACAAATTTGTTTTGATCTAGGGGTGATGTTAGGGGTTAGGATTGTTGTAACTCTCTTTACTCCGTGGATGATCCGGACGGAGCAGCTTCTATCCTTGGTTTTTGTGTGAATCCACAGATAGCCAGCCCTTTTGGTTCGGTCTCTCTCTGAAGCAAAAAAAGCCTACCTTTAGAACATTCTAGTTGTTCCTATTTATATCCATCATGCTGATGGGCTATGGGTGCCACATATGCCTCTGTTTGTTGGCAGCATAAGGCTTCTTTAACAGAATACGGTTGCAACTGTTGTTGCAGGTACGGGCAAGCAGCTACGTGGGTTTGATTATAATTTTCTGTTTGAAAAGATCTTTGGGTTATTGTCTGAATAACTCGGTCAATTGGATACTTGGTCAATACTAACTGTGCTAGAAATTGTCTCCGGTTGTAATAGCAAATCTTGTGATTCGAGAACCACATACCATTGTAGTCGCATAGAAACTCTCGTTTGGCCTTGTTTGGAATGACCCTCTGGTCGTAAGTGGACGAGGCCGCATGGGTCTTGAAGTCGCATGCGTACTCTTGTTTGGCCTTGGTCAGGTGGACGCTCTGGCAGCATGATATTGTGGCCGCATGGGTCTTGAAGCGGCATACGTAGGACACGTAGCATGGCCCATTTGTCGAGGCAATTAATGCAATGATATGACTTATTATCTTTTTCTATTTTTTTGTCTGCACGAATTTTAAAGCATCTCAGGGTGATGAGTGATGCGTCAGATCTTCTGACAGACATCGAAATCTGTGTCAGGGGGTTTTATACGACTGTCCTGCTCGGTGGTCGTTCAGGCCGTATATAATATACTATGTGGCTTCTCTGAGACTTAGTTGATCAGGCCGCGTGTGTCTTCTCTATGACTTGATTGTTCAGGCCACATGAAGGCTATTATGCGGCTTCGATATGGTCGTATCTATCATATTTTATGCTGCATGAGCTCTATGCGGCCTGTAGTATTTTTATGCTTCTATATAGGCCACTGCACCGATCCTTGCAAGAATACTAAAGGGTCCGATGTACCATGGACTAAGATTTTTGCCTCCACCAAAGAGAATTGTGCCCTATGTCATAGAAATCAGTAGTAACACCAGATCGCCAACCTTGAACAAAACACAGTCTTAACACTCAACCTAAAATAAAGCAATCATTATCAATACAACAAAACTATACCTCAAACTCTAATAGTGTTCGAGGCTGTCGTCCTAATATTGTTGTCTATCCTGTGCCACCTGAAGTCTATCTCTGATAAACTTCACCTTCTCAACTGCATCAGCAATCATCTCTGGTCCTAACAAGGCTCTCTCACCAACCTCATCCTAAGGTAAAGGAGTACGATATCTCCGTCCATATAAAGCTTCGAATGGTGACATCTTAATACTGGCCTGATAGCTGTTATTGTAAGCAAACTTTACCAGGTAAAGATAATCCTCCCAAAAGCCTCTGAAATCTAAAACACAAGTGCGAATCATATCTTCAAAAGTTTCAATAGTCCTCTCCGAGTTTTCGTTTGTCTGGGAAGATATACAATACTAAACTTGAGTTGGGAGCCCAAGCTAGCGTGCAAACTCCTCCATAAATAGGATATGAAGCGACTATCCTGATCCAAGACAATGATCATAGGAACTCTATGCAATCTGATAATCTGTTGTACATACATCTCTGCTATCTTCTCCGTAGACGTACCCACTTTGAATGGCAAGAAGTGGGCTGATTTGGTCAACCTGTCTACGATGACCCAAATCGTGTCTTTCCCTCCTGGAGAATGCAGTAGTCTTGAAATAAAATCTATGGTAACGTGCTCCAATTTCAACTCTGGAATGGGTAAAGGCTGACGTAGCCCACCTGGCATATACCTATTCACCTTTACCTGCTGGCACACTAAATATCTGGATACGAAGTATGCCACCTCCCGCTTTATACCATACCACCATACATGCTCTCTCAAATCTCAATATATCTTGTTGGCACCTGGATGAATAGAGTACGGAGACCGATGCTCCTCTTGGAGAACCTCTTCGTGCAACTCTACACTCTACAATCATAGGCTGGTAACGTGCCACAATGATCTATCATCAGCAATAGTAAAGTCCTCAGATAATCCCATTCGAATATGTGCTCTAATGCTACTCAGAGACTCATCATCATACTATGTAGCTCGAATCCTGTCTATCAGCTCAAACTATATCTGTAATCCCCACATCTGTATCTCAACAACAGGAACTAGCACCTTAATACCCAAGCTCTCAAGATCGGCCAATAAAGATCGGCCAATAAATGTCTGTCTGAAGTCAAACACATAGCTACTAGATACTTGCTCAAGGCATCAGCGACTACGTTGGCCTTCCCTGGAAGGTACTGCATTGATATTTTAAACTCTTTCACCAATTTTAACCATCGCCGCTGTCTCATGTTTATCTCTTTCTGTGTAAACACATACTTCAAACTCTTATGGTCTGTAAAGATCTTCATACGCTCTACGTACATGTAGTATTTCCACAGCTTTAGAATAAAGATGACCGCTGCCAACTCCAAATCATGGGTAGGTTAGTTATTCTCATAAGGATGTAATTGCCTGGAAGCATAGGCAATTACTTTCCTATTCTGCTGCTAAAAGCAACCCAAACCCTTCCCTGAAGCATTACTATAAATAGTGAATCCACCTGACCCCGATGGCAACGTCAACAATGGAGCTGCCATTAATCTCCTCTTAAGCTCATCAAAAATGGACAGACAATCTTCTGTCCAAACAAACTCCACATCCTTTTTGGTCAACCTAGTCATTGGTTCTGCAGTCCTAGAGAAATCCTGTATAAATCTCATGTAGTAACCAGCTAGCCCCAGAAAGCTTCTGATCTCTGCCACTAAACTCGAAGTAGCCCATGACTCCACTGCTGAAATCTTCTTCGGATCTACGGAGATCCTATCTCCCGTAATCACATGCCCAAGGAATTCAACCTAGTCAAGGATGAACTCATACTTCAACTTGCCAAAAAGCTACTCCCTCCTGAGAGTCTCTAAAACTATCCTTAGATGTTCTTCATGCTCCTCCAGAATCTTCGAATACACCAGAATATCATCAATGAATACAACTACAAACTTATCAAGGTATTGGTGGACCACCTTATGTAAATCCCCTGATTTTTCAAGAATTTTGATTTGAATTTTTCATAATTTTCTGTAATTTTCTGGGATTTTTCTGTAATTAAAACCTAGGTATTTGGTAATTAAATGATTTTTAGTTACTGTTAATTAATATTAAAATATTATGGAAATAATAGTTTATGGTGTAAAATGGAAAACTGGACATAGGATAATTTTCCAAAAATTTATTGGACTCCGGAAGCATTTTTAAAGCCCTAAAAACTATTTAATAAATAAACTAATTAATCCCTGAAATAAACCGGATTTATTTGAAATAAACCAAACCAACCCAGACCCGGTTCACTGAACCAAACCCAGCCTTAACGGGTCGGGTCAGATCCGAATCGAACCCGACCCGGACCCGAAACCCTAACCGAACCCTAATCCTATTTCGAGTCGGAATCACTGTTCCGACCCGGCGGCGAGACTATTTAATCGCCTCGAACTCCGCATAGCCGCCGCCAGATCACCCTCCTCTGCTCCCAAACACCCACCGCCGCCGTGAACCCCATCTCCTCCCTGCCCGCCTCTTTCCTCCTCCTCCCCACAAACCACCACCACCATCGTCTCCGTTTCCCTCACACCAGAACTAAACCACCAGCCTTCCTCTTTCCTCCGCCTGAGAACCCCGCCGCAGTCGCCTATTCCGACCACCACCTCTTCCAGTCTGCCGAGCCGCTGAACCCTCAGCCGTAGACGATCCCCACTTGAGCTCTCCTCCTCCCCTTCATCTCTTCCCGCAGTAGCCTTCGACCCATCCCGCCTCGACGAACACCACCCTCCATAGCCCTCTATCTCCGCCGATGTCCTCCAGCCCTCCCTAGCCCGGCCGCCCACTCGCTGCCCTAGCCGCTGCCCCGACACCACCTCCCTCCTCAGCCCGTAGCCACCGACGCTCCGCCACCACTCCCCCTGGCCTCCTTCTCCATCTCCCCCGAGCCCCATCTCCAACTCCTCCTCCCTCGACAACCCCTCCAGCAGCCCGCCTCCACCAGCGCAGCCCGCTGCCAGAACCCCTCCGCCTCCGCCGAAGTCGCTCCGACGAGCCAGAGCCGCTCCGACGAGCCAGAGCCGCTCTGCCTCCGCCCAGCCCCGGCCAGCGCAGCCCTCGGCGATCTCCCAACAGCAGAAACCCTAACCCTAGGCTGGACACATCCCGGACACGACTCAACTCATGTCGAGACGACGCGGACACGAGTAATTCAGATTTTACGGAGCCCTGTTCAGGTAACCCGTTCTCTCTCCTCGTTGATCCGATTCCCGTTCCGTCAGTTGTGTCGCGTGGACTGTGTAACCCTCTCGAGGCCCGTATCAATCGCTCGGTGCGTCGCGTCCGGTGGTGATCGCAAATCGCGATCCAAAAACTAGAAAACTAACACCCTATTTCACCCCAGAACTGAGTCCGCCCTCCAAACGGGATGACTTGGTCGCACGCGGTCTTCACCAAAATATGCGCACCGTTGATATGGACGTGCAGGATTTTGCAGAAGTTGATTTGGATGTGCGTGCACACCGGAATCAACAGGTATCCGTCGACAACGTCCCGTATCCGCCCATTCTGGAATACGCTGTAACTTTATGTACACATGTTGGATAGAGAAAAAACTTGAGCCATCGGACTCGTAGCAATACGCTGGTCCTGTGACCCAAGTTTGGTTCGATTCTAAGAACGTTGATAAAATCACGTATCGTGGGCCCCTCAAGCTCCACTTGACGGGCGATTTTGTGATCGGCTCATCGGAATCCAATTTCGGAAGATCCACTGAGTTCGTATCATCGTTGCTGACTTGTTAACACTAAGTTTGACGAATTTGGAGACCTTTGACCCTGACATGCTTTTCGGTGCAAGGTGGCCCACATGTGGACCTCGCTTTGACCAGAAACTGTGATTTTTGCCCCTGTGTCCAAATTGGACTTAAGGACAAGCATTTCTAGCTATTTGATATTTTCTGAATCTAATGGTGATGTTTATTTCAGCAACCGGAGGAGTACCTACAGATCATACTGAGACCAGAGCTACAGTTGGAGCCAGAACCACAGACAAGTGTACCTTGCCAAATCCTACAGTTTTGCTACTTATTTTCTTGACTTATTTATACATCGTTGTGCAAGTGTACCTTGTCGACATTGTAGTTCTTGTTACCGATTCCTTGTCTTATTTATATATTGTTGTACATGCTTGACCTAGGACCGTGTGACTTTACTTAGCGTCCGATTAATAGTCGGGTGCCAACCCCGTAAGCAGAGTTGTGTAACGTCATCTAGACATGGATACCGAGTCCCTACACTGCTCATACTTGTCTTATCAAGTACATCATAACCCAGGACACTTGACACTATTCATGAGACAAAATCTTCCTGAGATATTCATGGTGATTCTGTATATGATACAGGTTTTTTGACATAGACATTATATTCATAGATATTACATTAGATAAATTACTGTATTAGATATGATCGTGCGTGACAAGGACATGAGGCATCGTGGACATGAGACGTGTGATTACATGGGGTGGGGAGAGACACACAGGCTACAGGCTAATTTTATACATATAATACATAATAAACTACATAGTAAAATACATAGTTATTACTGCAACCGGCTCACCGACACAGAGCTTGTAGTGGTCTCAGCCTGAGTACTAGTGATGCGCTCACTTGCATTTCACATAGATGGTTACATATTTACCATATTTATTTTATTTACTATTTTACTGCATTTATGTTGGCTTGTATTATCTGTACCTTGCTATGTCCCCTGAGGACCTGGATCCGGATTATGTCCCCATGATTAGCTGACGAGATCTATCCCGAGGTATACGGCACCGGAGCATTAGCATTAGCAGAAGCAGGTGCCTACATTAGAGCAGAACCAGGACCAGAGGATGAGATTGTGCTAGAGGACTTCTCCTGAGTATTGGCTTGAGATACTCATTTATTTCTATTTCTATTTACTTTATTTCCAGTCTATTGCTTTGATGTATCAGACTTGTTCTCGAATTATTCTCCGAGACACTTTTATTGAGACATGTTAGTTTATATTTATTTGCATATATTCTGGCATTGATCTGTGATTATCTGTTGTGGATGAGATTAGAATAGACTGTGACTTATATCATTGGATCCCCATTGTTGTATTACAGCTTAAGTATGCCCCGATGGATCCATTAAATTGGGTGTGTCCATCGGTGTGTGTCCATCGGTGTGTGCTGCTGGCCATTGCCACGTGTCTAGTCCCTCGACATTTTGGGACTGGAGCGTGACATTGTTTTTGTGGTGGCCCATGCAGGTCAACGACTAAAATTGTTCGGTTTTAAGTTAGGAACCGAGCAAGCCTGCAATAAGAATAGAATAAGTTTTAGGATCTCATCCACTTGCTTGAAACGTTCTTGATATCCATATCAAAATTAAATTAATTTCGTGACTTGCATCTTGCTTTGATTCCTATGCGCCTCTTATAGTTTATTTTTGATGCAGAGCAATGGATTCACAAACACGCGACGAGACTCCCTCAGGAACAACACAAGTTGCAGATGTCACCTATGACGATGAAGTAACACCAGTTGGTGGAGGTCAACTAGAACAATAAAACAGTCAAGATACCTCAAGAGGTCGGCAAGACGACATTCCACCTCCGTCGCTGTTCACACCACCAATGGCCGTATTTCCACAAGGGCAAGCTATGGACGGGCAACAGATGTTTCAAATGATCTACGCAATGATGCAAGCTCAACAGCAGATTCAACACGAGGCTTTGAGTCGCAGCCTAGCACTCGTACTAGAGCAGGCGAATCTACTAGCACGACGACCAGTGACAGGATCTATCACTGATTTTCGGCAGCTGAAGCCCCGTACCTTTTCTGGCCAGGAGGGACCAACCGAAGTTAATGAGTGGCTCACCAATATACAACACCAGTTGGAAGCAGCTGAGCTTCCAAGAGAACGTTGGATGACTACCGTCAGAATGCAGTTAACGGATAATGCACATCACTGGTGGCTATCTGAGGAGACACGACTAGGACCAGACTGAGTCACTTGGGAAGAGTTTTCTAGACTCTTTCAGGAGATGTACATTCCGGCTATCGCTCGATCAGAACTTCGGGACAAGTTCAAAAGCCTCACTCAAGATAATATTACAGTGGAATAGTACAACGCAGAATTCATTCGCCTAAGTCGCTTCGCCCCTACTTTTATCCCCACAGAAGAAGAGAAGGCTGAGAAGTTCTTCGACGGACTAAACTTCGAGCTACAGAGACTGATCGTATCCGTTGCACCTACCTCTTACTCGAACGTTCTTGCTACAGCACGACACATGGAGCGCATCACCAGAAAAAAGACCAGTCTTAAACGGTCTTCCATATCAGCCAGAGCACCACAAGAAGAAGCTGTAAAGAGACCTCACATGCACCAGCCATCCAGAGCCTCTCCATAGATACTACCTACATGTCAATACTATGGCAAGGTAGGCCATATTGAGAGGGACTGCAGACGCAAGTTAGGATTATGCTTAATTTGCGGAACCAATCAACACTTAGCCAAGGATTGTCCTCAGCATCGAGATGGAGCACTAACATTAAACAGACAAGCCCTACTAGCACCAGGAGGGTATCAACCAAGGCTACCCTTGGCACCACAAGCAGCACTCTTCCAGCAGGCCCAGCAGCAGCAGCAGAGGAATCCACCTCAAGGACGCGGACAAGCTTATGCGATGACCTTGGAGGATGCACAGATTCATGGAGTAGCTAATGCACGTAAGTTTTCGAAGTTTTCTGCTTCTAGATTTGCTTTTAGTTCGTGCCTGTTGGTTCGTGACCTCAGCCTTAACCTAGTAATGTTGAACTTGTTAATAACCTAGAATGTTTTTAGAATTGATAACCTAATATATTTTTATAAATAATGAACTGTAGTCTTCTAAATCTCCTTTATACGGGAGATTGCATAACTTTTAATGCTTGGAGAAATAATTTTTTCTTTGTATTATTCTTACACCCTCAACCTTGATTCCCCTTGATCGTGCTGTTCTTCAAATAATGGTTGCAACTGTGTCATCTCTGTTGACCGACGTAATCCTCTTAAGGGGGGTAGATTATAAACCCCCTGATTTTTCAAGAATTTTGATTTGGATTTTTCAAAATTTTCTGTAATTTTCTAGGATTTTTTTGTAATTAAAACCTAAATATTTTGGTAATTAAATGATTTTTAATTACTGTTAGTTAATATTAATATATTATGGAAATAATATTTTACGGTGTAAAATAGAAAACTGGACATAAGGTATTTTTCAGGGAATTTATTGGACTCCGGAAGCATTTTTAAAGCCCTAAAAACTATTAAATAAATAAACCAATTAAACCCTGAAATAAACCGGGTTTATTTGAAATAAACCAAAGCAACCCAGACCCGGTTCACTGAACCAAACCTAGCCTTAACGGGTCAGGTCGGATCCGAATCGAACCCGACCCGGACCCGAAACCCTAACCGAACCCTAATCCTATTTCGGGTCGGAATCACTGTTCCGACCCAGCGGCGCGACTAATTAATCGCCTCGAACTCCGCGTAGCTGCCGCCAGATCACCCTCCTCTGCTCCCAAATGCCCACCACCGCCGAGAACACCATCTCCTCCCTGCCCTCCTCTTTCCTCCGCCTGCCCCGCAAACCAACACCACCATCATCTCCGTTCCCCTTACGCCGGAACTGAACCACCAGCCTTCCTCTTCCCTCCGCCTGAGGACCCCGCCGCAGTCGCCTATTCCGACCACCATCTCTTCCAGTCTGCCGAGCCGCTGAACCCTCAGCCTTTGACCCATCCTGCCTCGACGAACACCACCCTCCACAGCCATCCATCTCCGCCGACGTCCTCCACCGACCAGAACACCCTAGCCCGGCCGCCCACTCCCTGCCCTAGCCGCTGCCCCGGTACCACCTCCCTCCTCAGCCCGCAGCCACCGACGCTCCACCACCACTCCCCCTGGCCTCCTCCTCCATCTCCCCCGAGCCCCATCTCCAACTCCTCCTCCCTCGATAACCCCTCCAGCAGCCCGCCTCCACCAGCGTAGCCCGCTGCCAGAACCCCTCCGCCTCCGCCGAAGTCTCTCCGATGAGCCAGAGTCGCTCCGCCTCCGCCCAGCACCGGCCAGCACAGCCCCTGGCGATCCCCCAACAGCAAAAATCCTAACCCTAAGCTGGATACAGCCCGGACACGACTTAGCTCGTGTCGAGACGACGCAGACACGAGTAATTCAGATTTCACGGAGCCCTGTTCAGGTAACCCGTTCTCTCTCCTCGTTGATCCGATTCTCATTCTGTCAGTTGTGTCGCATAGACTGTGTAACCCTCTCGATGCCCGTGCAAATTGCTCGGTGCGTCGCATCCTGTGGTGATCGCAAACCGCGATCCAAAAACAGGAAAACCAACGCCCTATTTTACCCCGGAACTGAGTGTGCCCCGCAAAATGGGACGACTTGGTCGCACGCGATCTTCACCAAAAAGTGCGCACCGTTGATACGGACGTGCGGGATTTCGCAGTAGTTGGTTTGGATGTGCGTGCACACCGGAATCAACGCGTATCTGCCGACAACGTCCCGTATCCGCCCATTCTAGAATATGCTGTAACTTTGTGTACACACGTCGGATCGAGACAAAACTTGCGCCATAGGACTCGTAGCAATACGCTGGTCCTGTGATCCAAGTTTGGTTCGATTCTGAGAACGTTGACAAAATCGCGTATTGTGGGTCCCCCAAGCTCCACTTGACGGGCGATTTTGTTATCGGCTCATCGGAATCCAATTTTGGAAGATCCGTTGAGTTCCTATCATCGTTCCTGACTTGTTGACACTAAGTTTGACAAATTTGGAGAACTTTGACCCTGACACGCTTTTCGGTACAAGGTGGCCCACATGTGGACCCCGCTTTGACCAGAAACTATGATTTTTGCCCCTGTGTCCAAATTGGACTTAAGGACAGGCATTTCTAGCTATTTGATATTTTTTGAATCTAATGGTGATATTTATTTCAGCAACCGGAGGAGTACCTACAGATCACACTGAGACCAGAGCTACAGTTGGAGCCAGAACCACAGGCAAGTGTACCTTGCCAAATCCTATAGTTTTGCTACTTATTTTTTTGACTTATTTATACATCGATGTGCAAGTGTACCTTGCCGATATTGCAGTTCTTGTTACCAATTCCTTGTCTTATTTATATATTATTATACATGCTTGACCTATGACCGAGTGACTTTACTTAGCGTCCGATAAATAATCGGGTGCCAACCCCGTACGCGGAGTTGTGTAACGTCACCTAGACATGGATACCGAGTCCCTACACTGTTCGTACTTGTCTTATCAAGTACACATAACCCAGGACACTTGATACTATTCATGAGACATAATCTTCCTGAGATATTCATGGTAATTCTGTGTAGGATACAGGTTTAATGACATAGATATTTATTCATAGACATTACATTAGATGACTTGCTGCATTAGATATGATCGTGCGTGACATGGACATGAGGCACCGTGGACATGAGACGTGTGATTACATGGGGTGGGGAGAGACACACAGGCTACAGGCTATTTTTATACATATAATACATAGTAAACTACATAGTAAAATACATAGTTATTACTGCTACCGGCTCCCCGACATAGAGCTTTTAGTGGTCTCAGTCTGAGTACTAGTGATGCTCTCACTTGCATTTCACATAGATGGTTACGTATTTACCCTCTTTATTTTATTTAGTATTTCACTGCATTTATTTTGGCTTGTATTATATGTACCTTGTTATGTCCCCTGAGGACCTGGATCCGAATTTTGTCCCCAGGATTAGTTGACGAGATCTATCCCAAGGTATACGGGACCGGAGCATTAGCATTAGCATTAGCAGAAGCAGGTGCCTACTTTAGAGCAGAACCAGGACCAGAGGACGAGATTATGCCATAGGACTTCTCCTGAGTATTGGCTTGAGATACTCATTTATTTCTATTTCTAGTTACTTTATTTCCAGTCTATTGCTTTGATGTATCAGACTTGTTCTCGGATTATTCTCCGAGACACTTTTATTGAGATATGTTAGTTTATATTTATTTGTATATATTCTGGCATTGATCTGTAATTTATCTGTTGTGGATGAGATTAGAATAGACTATGGCTTATATCATTGGATCTCTATTATTGTATTACAGCTTAAGTATGTCCCGATGGATCCATTAAATTGGGTGTATCCATCGGAGTGTGCTGCTGGCCATTGCCACGTGTCTAGTCCCTCGGCATTTTGGGACTGGGGCGTGACACATTATTCATCAAATTCATGAATACCGTTGAGGTATTAGTCAACCCAAACGATATCACCATGAACTCAAACTGGCCAGACCGAGTCTGAAAAGCTGTCTTAAGAATATCTTCATTCTTCATTTTCACCTAGTAGTAGTTTGATCTCTAGTCTATCTTTGAAAATTCCTTCACTCCGCTCAACTGATCGAAGAGATCATCTATCCTCGGCAGCGAGTATTTGTTCTTGATAGTGAGATTGTTTAGAGCCGTGTAGTCGATAAACATGTGTTCTGACACATCCTTCTTTGGTAAAAATAAGACCGGAGCACCCCATGGTGATAAACTGGATCGAATGAAGCTTTTGTGCTGCAACTCATCCACCTGTTTCTTCAATTCCACCAGTTTATTGTTGTTGACTCTATAGACGTGCTGAGATATCGACTCTACGCCTGACACCAAATCTATAGAGAACTCAGCATCTCGGTCTGGCGGCAAACCCGAGAACTCTTCTGGGAAAACATCCACGAACTTTGCTATCAATGGATGTGGCAACTCCTTCTCTTCTACCATGGCTCTGTATATGGCATCCTCGCTCTGCTCTACTCTTCCTCTGGCAATCTCAAACTCTGGCTCTCCTAGTGGTCTAAATAAAACTCTGCCTCCACTAAAATCTATAATAGCATGGTACCTACTCAACCAATCCATCCCGAGTACAATATCGTAGTTCAGAAGTAGCATTACGAGTAAACACGCACTCAACTCTCGGCCTCCCAGTATAACTTTCCAATCTTGCAAACATCACTGACCAGGATAATGCTTCCCCAGTCGTGATCTTACAAGTCCTATCCAAAGGTTCAGCCTCGAAATGATGCTTAAGAGCAAAAGATACAGATACAAAAGAATGGGAAGCACCAGATTAAATAAAGCATAAGATGGATAGAATCAAGAAGAATTGAACCTGATATAACATCTCCTACTGGCTCATTCTCCTCGATTTTCATAGCGAATGATCGCCTCTATTGTGCACCTCATTTCTGCTGTTGGTGCTACATGAACCTCTGTTGTTATTTTCTGTAATGGAGGTCACCTCTGCTGACCTGCAGGTGGCCTCCCTGTGCTCTCTGAATTGGAGCTGCTCTCTGAGCCACACGACGAGGAGATATAGGACAATCCCTCATCTGATGCCCTTCTTTGCTACAATACAAGCATACTCCCAACCTTATCCTACAGACCTCCCAGATATGGCCTATCTTCTTACAGAAGTGACAGGTGGGAGTATGCTGGCCCCATCTCTGCTGTTGCTGCCATGGCACCTACTGAACTAGTGCCCAAACTGGAGCCTGCAACTGCTAAAAAGTCCTCTAATAATGGAAATGGGGTCGCTTAGCTGGACCCGTACTGCTGCTAGCTTCTTCGAATACATATTTGTCCCTCTTGGACTTGAGCTCCAAGTCATCCTCGGCCCTCTGAGCATCCATCAGCATATCTTTGAATGTCGTAGTGTGATAACCCCTGGTAAGAGATTTGACCTCTCTGATCAATCCCTTTCGAAACTTTTTCGCTCTCGCAAGGGGGTTTTGCACCTCTACAAATTTGCCCAATCTGCAGAACTCTACGCCGTACTAATCCTCCGTTATGCTCCCGTAGACGAGGTCCTGGAACTGGCTCTCTAGCATACTCAGAGCCACATCTGTGAAGAAATTATCCTTGAAAAGATCTTTAAAAGCTTTCCAAGTCAGTCCTGGCACCGCGATCCTCGGGTCTGTACGGAACCACGTTAAAGCTATGTCGAATATCTAGCTGCCCGCTGCCTCCACCTGTAAGCCCTCTGGAATCTGTGCTAGCTTCAGGACTCTCTCGACATCCTCGATCCAATCATCTGGGTACAATATCCCCTCGATGCCCTTAAAATCCTTCGGCCCCATCCTCTTGAAGTCAATGATGTTACTCGGCCTTGGCTGATACGTTACAGGATGAAGCGGTACGGTCTGCGACTGGATAACTGCTACCTTCTCCACGGCTAGTAGTGCTAAATGGTGAGCACTCTTGATGTCCTGTCGTAGAACGTCCGTCTGCCTCTTCTGTGCTGCCATTATCTCCTAAAATATAGCAAATATCTACGTCCCATCTGCTAGTATAGGTGGTGGAGGTAGAATATCCTCAGCAACTGAGGGAACAATCCTCAGAACTAGAGGTAGAGCATCCCCAAAAGATGCTACAGAAACTTCTACCTGAACTGGTGAGGCGATCCTCTGAGCTGGAGATAATGGAGTAGTGTCAGCTGCCCTCTCAATAGCAGGCTGGAAAGTAGCTGAGGAACCTGCAGATACTCCTGAGCAATAGAACATGATCTTCGAAGGCATCCTAAAGGCATATTCAAAACAAAGGGATTAATATTACACAAGATACGATAATTATCAAAGAAGGACAATAATATTTCAAGAAAAGAAATTATTCAGATTGATAAGGATATTAAAGCAATGAATTGGAAATAATCCTAGCTATGATTGAGTTTACTCTCATCCTATATCCTTTATCCTAAAGCAGGCTTATAGCAATACTCTAAGTCTGAGTTCTACTACCTTAACCTGTGTGGACCACCATAAAAATGTGTCACGACCCGCACCAAGTGTAAGGGTACGAGAACGTGGGTAAATCCATCCTACGCTACAGAATCGGCGGTAGAACGCTGTCTAAGTCAACAATACTAACTAAATATCTTGCACAAATATTAGAACCTATCAGGATATCTCAACTCCAACTGGAGGAACAATATCATAATGATTACTTAATCACAAAAAATAGGAAAGATCTAGCACGATATGGAATAGAAGAAGAAAATGAATCATAGTCACAATACAACTCATAATCAAGTCTAAAAGACTAGCAAAATAGTCTCAAATATAATACATATCAAAATATCTAAACTATAATATAACTAGTACAAGAGTCTAAGCATATACTGCTAGCTAATCATCTCTAAGTAACGGCTTATCGTAAGCCACCGTCTCTAACTCTATACCCACTACGTCCTTAGGTCCATAGTATGTGGGATACTAGTCATTTAAATATCTAAAAAATATATCCAGTCAGGATTGGAGTGAAGCACACCTCTAACTGAAGTTCCAAATAAATGATAAAGACTATGTGACAGTAAATAGAGAGAATATATAAGGTAAATAGAGCATAGATATGAAATATATAGAATATGGAAACCTGTAAATAGTACAAGAGAAATGAGCATAATATACAAGAGTCAGGAATATAGCTAACTAAGTGAGTGAGTACTAGATTTGATATGTGATTGACTTGGGAACTTATACATGAATCATGTCCTGGTTAATCATACTTAAAATATATGATTAACAATAACAAGGAACTTGTACAAGAATACTTTTACATGAATGGGTATTGATTATATCTCTAACTAACACTCCCCATTCCCCGACTAGTATAGTGGATCCAACCATGGCACGTTACGATATGGGATTCTCCAAGGTGGTAGCAAGTCTCCCCAATATTCAGTGTCTATACAAGTACTAGAGCAATATTATAGGTATAGGATATGCACAGAAATACTGATAATAACATCTCATGACGGGATCCAAAAAATATCAATCCGTGTAACCATGTGTCAAGAAGTCAAGGATATCTACACTAGATACAAAAAACATAGAAGTTATCATAATCGAGAAACTGTCAGAGAATATACTCGCCTGAGGTCCTGAGCAGACAATACCAATCTGTGTCTGGACTGGTGTCACACTGACCTATATATAAATATCATGTCAATGTGTATACTGAATGATAAATATGTTAAATGTACTAAAGTATAATTTTTAGGCCATTTCTAGGTTAAATAGTCAAACTATGTCAACTCTAGGTCAAACTAGTCAAACTAGCTATATCTAGGTTGTATGAGTCCATAGGTATGATCTTAGGTCTATATCTCAATGATACAAGTCATACAAGTTAGAACTATATACTAGGATACCTATCTATCCCAATATCATTACATACCTTATACTAGCTAATAATACTAAGTAATATATATTATCTTATACTAGTTATAGCTAACACTAAAGTTATATTAGTATCAATTGTAGAAGCATGAAAAATACGCTGGGAGGATCTACGCAGCCTCTTGATGCAGAGCAGCGTAAACAGAGGCCTTCAGAGCCATCAAGCGTGCAACAGAGCTTTTTCTGCTAAAACACAGCATGAAGTGTAAGCTCAAAGGACCATCCGCGTAAGTGCAGTACGTCCAGGCCGCTCCAACGTAAGACAGAGTTCTTCATCACCTCCATGGCGTAAAACTCAGCCGCTCTCAAAGCAGCGTTAATGCGTACGAGGAACGCTTTGTTTTCTCCGAAATAAACCTGTCAAGTCACGAAGTGAACCTGGCCTCTGACCCCTGACAAAAAAGTGCTGCACGGCTACCCAGACGACGGCTGAAAATGATGGCAAACCCCTCGGGACGCGCCCACAGTATGATGGTGGATCTCGGCATTTAATGCAGAGGATTTGGTTAAAATATCACCAAACCGTTGGTTACCAAAGTCCCCCTAGCGTAAACCGCTCTTTCGCGTACAAGGGAATACGCCGCCTTATTTTACACAGGCAAACATGAGCAGTTTTATGCTCCGCAGTAGACAAACCGCCTGCCACGTCAAAAGCTACACTTCGTACAGGGCCCGAGGCATGTCTCTACGTCAAATTGCACAGAGCGGTGATAGTTTCCCTCAAGATACGTCTCTGCGATGGATGCACAGAAGGGCTGCAGACCTTCAAAATACGTCTCCGTATTTAATGCAAAGGATGGTGGCAAATCTCTGTAAGAGATTTGATTACACCTTCGAAAGCCGTAATTCTGGCGTAGACGTCCACATCAACACTCTGGCACGGTACGCAGCGGCTTCTACGCCCATCCAGGATCTGTGCTCATTCGGCTTCAAACGCCTACTCAGTCTCTACGACCATTCAGCTTCTATGCCTGTTCGGCTTTTATGCATGTTCGGCTTCTATGCCCATTTGGCTTCTATGCCTGTTCGGCTTTTATGCTTATTTTGGCTTCTACGCCAGGGGTAACAGTCATTTGGCTTCTACGCCAACCTCTTCTACACAAGGGATACCTACCTACGTGGCTTCTACGCCATGATCTTCGCAGCAGATATACGCATTTTGTCCCCTTAGTTGGACACGTGTCACATGTTCACTCAAAAGGTCATTTATGCGCAGGCATTGGTTATTTTAACCTTTGTGTAAAAGGGTGCTGTACTGTCCACTCCTCGGTTGTTACACCGACGGAGTGGTCACTGTCACCAAAACTCTATAAATGGAGACCCCTATCAATGGGGAACAAGGTCGACAATTTGGAAGATTGAACCAGGTCGGAGAATTGGTAAAAAAAAGAGAAAGAGAGAGAGAGAGAAGGAGAAGGAGAGAAGAGTTCGGAGCTCAGGCAAAGAGTAGGGGTCGACGGCTCTGGCACCGTGAATCCACCCTCCTTCGCAGCCTTCGAAGCCGCCACCCGTCTTCCACGGCACTTCTTCAACATCGTGTAGTCCAAGGGCTAAAGTGATCGACTGCAGATCAGACACCTATAGCAATTTATACCCAGATTAAATAAATTGTACTCCCGCATCCTCGTATAGGATCGAATTGTACAAGTTTGTTTGTAAACCAAAGGGCACGGATCTCGTATAAACCCTGTCATTGAAATGCACTTTCATTCTTTCGTTTAATACCACAAACAAGATGACGACTCTGCTGGGGACGTCTTTCTCTTCTGAGGAGGAAGTAATTGCTCAACACGATGCGGTATCCGTGGGATCCGTAAAGAAGACGCTGATCGTCCAATTCGACCAGTCTGCCTACGAAGACATGCTTCGGACTGGGGGTAGCTCTCACTCTCTCTTCGTTCGAGACAACAGGAAGCTGTGCAAAGTATGGATGCCCAAGACATCCTCCGCCGTTCCTGTGGACTCTCCGATCTCTCTGATCTCTCCGATCTCTCCGACCAATGAGGTGGTAGCATCGCTCCCTCCATGCCTCGCACATAAAATTTAGTCTCCCGCTACGCACGGTACAGACAAAACTTCGGGCAAAGCCTCAGCGCTAACCCAGGAGTATCCACTGTGCTTTACGCACAGAAATCAGACTCCCGCTACGCGCGGTAGAGACAAAACTTCGGGCAAAGCCTCAGCGCTAACCTAGGAGTATCCACTGCGCTTTACGCACAGAAATTAGTCTTCCACTACGCGCGGTACAGACAAAACTTCTGGCAAAGCCTCAGCGCTAACCCAGGAGTACCCACTGCGCTTTACGCACAGAAATCAGTCTCCCGCTACATACGGTACAGACAAAACTTCGGACAAAGCCTCAGCGCTAACCGAGAAGTATCCGCTGCGCTCTACGCGTAGGAACCAGTCTTTCGCTACGCGCGGTACAGACCAAACTTCTGGTGATGCCTCAGCGCCAGGACAGACAATATCTGACCTCTACGAGGAACCAGATAAATGCCGTAATTTCTGCGAAGGGAAGCAGGCAGCGGAATACTCGACTCCTCGGCCGTTACGCCAGGGAAGGAGCAATCTGCCTACCCTCCGGATTATGCGGGAAACCGACGGCCAACTGAGGACCTCTTCAGCCTTACGCCACTCTGAGCGAATCTCCAATTTACGCCAGGCACAGTCCCCCGGCGTAAAACAAGCTCAGATTGTGGAAAGACACCCCCCCAGAGGATTATCCGTCGCCCAGATGGCGAACCTGTTGTATACAGGTGGTATAAGGAAAACTGGGGTGCCCGGTCTCCGCGTACCCGCTGAAAGGGATAGAAGATACAAGCCTTCGTCTTCCTCTTCGGCAAATCCCCTTAACCTGCGTACCTGTCTAATCCAAAAAGACAAAGACAGGAACCGTAAACAGGTTTTAGAACCCCTGACCATCAAACGGGGGGAGATCGTATGGGAAGATGCATCAACATCTAATGTCATCATGATGTATGAACCATATGAAGATGATGCCTTCAAACACAAGCAGAATGGTCCGGTTGAACAGGAAGAATTCTGCTAGCCTGAGGGTGGGAAAATACAAATCCACAGGTATAGCCCACAAGCTTTAAAGATTATACAGAACATGGGTTATGATCTGAAATCAAAGCAAGGCCTCAACTATGGAAAGGGTAGACGAACACCATTGCAGGGTAATTCTCGCCATCAGCAAGCTCGTTTCGGATTGGGATATGCTGCTAATCCCGAAACTTCAAAATCTAATCTTGTACGACTAGAGACAACTCCTGCTAAATCAGTTTCTACGACCAGGGACCACAGCGTGTCTGGGGGTAACTCGCCTCGACAAAACAAAGCAGCGTCCAAGGCTAGGGGCAGAATGTCCACAGGATCCGAAGATGGCGCAACAACGGCTATCTATCCGGAAGACCGTGAAACTCAGGCATCAAAAGCCCCACGACCAAAAGAAACTTTCTCCTTCAAAGAAGATGACATAATTGAAATCTTTAATATATTAAGGAAGGAACGTAAGCTCCAGCTACCCGACGTCAGATATCCTGAGAGGGTCGGCAGAGTCGATGACCCAGATTATTGCCTCTTCCATCGATACAGTCATCACCCTACGAGGGCCTGCTATGTGCTAAAAATAAGAATTCAGGAATTAATCGATGCCAAGGTCATCACTCTGCGTCTATAAAAAAAAAACAAAAGAACGGTCACTACGACAGAGTAGCAGATATGTGCCTCCCTCCCCGATGGAGTCACAATCACAGAGTTTGTCATGTTCATATCACCTCTGAATAAACTTTCGACCATCAATTATCATGTCCATATTACCTCTGATATCGATTGTCGTCTACACTTAACATTCGTACTTAAATTCTAAAGTACGCCAGTAGTGTTAAGTCCACAAAAAATTGCCATGTCCATATTACCTCTGAGCAGATATGTGCCTCCCTCCCCGATGGAGTCACAATCATAGAGTTTGTCATGTTCATATCACCTCTAAATAAACTCTCGATCATCAATTATCATGTCCATATTACCTCTGATATCGATTGTCGTCTACACTTAACATTCGTACTTAAATTCTAAAGTACGCTAGTAGTGTTAAGTCTACAAAAAATTGTCATGTCCATATTACCTCTGAGCAGATATGTACCTCCCTCCCCGATGGAGTCACAATCACAAAGTTTATCATATTCATATCACCTCTGAATAAACTCTCGACCATCAATTATCATATCCATATTACCTCTGATATCGATTATCGTCTACACTTAACATTCGTACTTAAATTCTAAAGTACGCCAGTAATGTTAAGTCTGCAAAAATTGCCATATCCATATCACCTCTGAGCAAGTATATAGACCACTCCCCATGACGAAGTAGAACCAATAGCACAAAAATTCTTGGAAGCTATAAACTCCTACCGTCCGTATGTCTGGGAAGTGGCATCATCGTCCAACATCGTCACGATATATGGGCCACACGAGAATTCTATCTTCATCGTCCCGCCTACCTGCAGCAGCCAGCATTCGATAGTCTTCGGCCGCATGCGCAATCAACCGACTGCCCAGAAAGATCCTTTCGACAACGATACTGGGAGAATGCAGGTTCACCGATACAGCCCTCAAGCGCTGAAGATCATGCAAAACATGGGCTACGACTTAAAGCGGAAGCTAGGCCTCAACTACGGAAGAGGCAGACGAACGCCGCCGCGCGGTAACACCCGCTATCAACAGACCCGTTTCGGATTAGGATATGCCACCGCCCTTGCGACTTCTAAGTCAGACGAGGACATCTCTTCCTCCTCCCAGAACGGCTCGTCGCCCCCCGACTCACCTGATGCTCTCGAACAATCACTATCAGTAAATATGGTGGTGACAGATCCCTCAGGAGCGGATGAGCAGGATTCGGAGCCGTTTGAGAATGACTCTTGGGCTCAGCAAATGGATACACAGTGGGAATTTTGATTCGAGCAAAGAGAACCTCCCACCAAAGACGAAGTTAACCAGATCGATGTTGGGGGTGAACTTTCGCCGAAGCCAATATTTATCAGTAACAACCTTCCCCCAGCTGAAAGGGAAGAAGTTATACAGCTGATAAAGGAATACATCGACATATTTGCATGGAATTATGAGGACATGCCAGGCCTGGACCCAAAAGTAGCTACTCACAAGCTCAATATATTGACCAATTCGAAGCCAGTAAAGCAGCACCAACGCCGGTTCTGCCCAGATATGATGGATGCCATCGAAGCTGAAGTCAAGAAGTTGATAGCCTGCAGTTTCATCCGGGAAGAACAACATCCCGACTGGGTCGCCAATGTTGTCCCAGTCATGAAGAAAAATGGAAAGGTACATATCTGCATCGATTACAGAGATCTGAATGCGGCCTGCCCCAAGGATGAATTCCTTCTTTCCATCATGGACATCATGATCGACAACACCTGCGGCTTTGAACGCATGTCTTTCATGGACGGGTTCTCAGGGTACAATCAGATCAAGATGCATCCTGAAGACGAGAAGCACACAGCCTTCCGGACACCATTGGGAGTATATTGCTACACGGTCATGCCCTTCGGATTGAAGAACGCCGGGGCTACATACCAACGAGCCATGAGTAACATATTCCACGAACATTTACGCAAAACAGTAGAATGTTACGTGGACGACATAGCCGTCAAGAGCCGCCTCAAAGGTGATCACATTCAAGACCTGAGGACGGTATTCGAGTTAATGCGCCAATATCAACTCAAGATGAACCCTACGAAGTCCTTTCTGGGTGTATCTAGTGACAAATTCCTGGGATTTGTCATTACCGCCAAAGACATCCAAGTGGACCCTGATAAAGTCCAGGCAATCGTGGAAATGCGATACCCCATAATCTGAGTGAACTCCGGGGATTTTAAGGACGTCTGGCTTACATCCGGCGATTCATATCCAACCTCTCGGGGAGATGTCAGCCCTTCTCTCATCTCATGAAGAAAGGTGTATCCTTCGTATGGGACGAAACCTGCCAGCAAGCGTTCGGAGATATCAAACGCTACCTCACCAGTGCACCAGTTCTGGTGCCTCCCGTTATGGGAAAACCGTTCTTGCTATACGTCCGAGCAATGGATCATTCGGTAGGAGCTCTTCTCGCACAGAAGAATGATGTAGGGCATGAACAGGCTATCTACTACCTCAGCAGGATGATGGTCGGAGCCGAACACCGGTATAACCCAGTGGAGAAAGAATGCTTGGCTCTGATGTTCGCTATCCAAAAGACGCGGCACTACGTCACCGGCCAGACTATCTACATCATCTCCAGGATTAACCATCTTCGAGTACTGATGAGCAAGCCGAGCGTTCTTAATTCCCGACTCGCAACTTGGGCGATGCTGTTAACACCATATGACATGGTATACGTACCGCAGAAGTCCATCAAAGGCCAAGCGCTGGCCGACTTCCTAGCTGCTCACCCGATCCCGGAGGCCTCCAAATTATACGAAGACATTCCCGACGAAGTTGCAGAATATAATTCTGCAATGAAAGGTGACGCATGGCAACTGTTCTTCGACGGCGCCTCCAGAACCGGTCCGAAGGGAAACATCATTTCGGGAGTGGGAGTCGTCCTGGTCGCCCCTGATCAGCTCGTCATCAACCGAGCATATTCTCTTAGCGAGCCCTGCTCCAACAATGTGGCGGAGTACAACGCTCTACTAATAGGGCTCCAAGTTGCTAAAGAGCTGGGGGTAGAGTCCCTGGAAGCTTTCGGTGATTCTCTGCTTATCGTCAATCAAGTCAGGGGAATATATGAAGTCCGGAATCCAGACCTCATCCCCTATCACCAAGCGACGGTCGAGATAGCCATGACATTCAAGGAGTTCTTCCTAGAGCATGTACCTCGATCTCAGAATCTGGAAGCTGATGCCCTAGCCAGTCTAGCGGCAGATTTAGCTACTCCCGTAAGAAGGCAGGATTCGGTAATCCTTCTTAACAGAGACTTATTCTGTGTGAAGAACAGCTGTCACATAGAACGCAGCTACGCTGTCAACACCGATCCTCCTATGAGAGATTGGACAAGTCCCTTCATAGATTTTGTGGCATACGGAATCTTGCCGGAGGACCCCAAAGAAGTAGTATCCGTCAAGAGATGATCACTACGCTTCTACTTCGATGCATCTTCACAAAGCCTATATCGCCGTACCTACGACGGATTACTATTAAGATGCCTCTCTAACGACGAAGCACAGCAGATTATCCGTGAAGCTCACAACGGTGTGTGCGGAGCGCATCAACCCGGTCCTAAGCTACAGGATCGCATCAGGAGAATGGGCTATTACTGGCCTACTATGATCGCAGATGCAATACGGTATACAAGACATTGCAGAGCCTGTCAGGTTCATGCAGACTTCATACATCAACCGTCCGAACATCTACATCCCACGGTCACATCCTGGCCTTTCGAAGCATGGGGTATGGATATCATCGGTCCTATTCACCCGTCTTCTTTCAGGGGTCACCAGTTCATACTGGCCATCACGGATTACTTCTCCAAATGGGCAGAGGCAATCCCTCTCGCTGAGGTAAAGGCATCTAATGTGACCAGCTTCATCAAGCATCACATTATTTATCGCTTCTGGGTACCCCGGAGGATAATTCATGACAATGGGCCTCAGTTCATCAGCCAAGAGTTTCATCGGTTTTGCGATAAAAATCGAATACGCAATATTGCCTCTACGGCATTGTCACGACCCGCACCCGGTTTAGGGGCACGAGTGCGTGGGTACTTCCAGCCTACACCGCAGCATCGGTGGTAGAGTGCTGTCTAGGTCAAGTACTATCTAAACAATCTCACGCTAGTATCCAACTCCATAAGGAGACGTGGATATCATAAAATAAATTTAGAAATACTCAATCACAACTACAGCATGATAGGAAATGAAGAAACAAAAGTATACAACACAAGTCTAATGACAAAATAATCATACCTGCAATCAGTAACATCCAATTCCCCAAGTGTGTCGGAAACCAGTCTACTAAGTTTACAGTCTGGAAAAATATTTTTCCAGTCAGGAAGGAGCAAAGTACATCTCTAAATAGCAGTTCTATATAAATGACATAAACTATGTAGCAGTTCTAGATGGAAACATACCAGATGCATGTATAGGTACGAGAAATGTACAATGAGAGAAATACTGGAAATACTGTAAGTAAATGCAAGAAAAGAAACAATATATCCATGAGCAAGAAACCTATGACTAAGTGTGTGAGTACTAGCTTTAACATGTGATCGGCTTGGGAACTTGATCAGGCTGGTTACATGTGATTAGCTATGATTCACGAAGGTCAGGCTAACCGTTGGTTAGCTATGATGCACGGAGAGGTCAGGCTAATCACACGTAACAGCTATGAGGCACGGAGATGGTCAGGCCGCACCCAACGTGAGATGTGGGGTGAGCTATGATGCATGAAAAGGTTGGGTATGATCACATATCTACACTAAAATACTCTCCACCCCCGACTGGTATAGTAGATCCAATCATGGTACGCTATGGCACGGGATTCCCTAGGAAGGTAGCAAATCTTCCCGGGAATCAGTGTTTGTACATGCACAAGATAACAAGGAAACAAGTCTTGTACAAGCTACACCATGAATAAGGAATAACATCTCATGATGAGATCCGTGTATACCAATTCGTGTAACCAACGTGTCAAGAACATGGATATTTACACTAGATACAGTGAACATAGGAGATATCATAAATTAGAAACTAATCAGAGAATGTACTCGCCTTGGGTCCTTAGCTGGTAAAACCAATGTCCTGTCCCAGAGTATCGTCTGGAGGAACCAACAGTCCTAAAAATATATCAAATACAACATTTGCATCAGGCGCTACACTAACACACAAGCAAATACTACTCAGGGGCTATGTCAGGCATGGAACTCAGTCAACTAGGGTCATCTAGTTAAACAGACATCTATAACACATTATACCTATTTAACTAACATTAACACCTACAATATTTCTTGCACCAAAATAAATACATATACAATATATATGTACCATTTAATTCATGCATAATATATTTATATAGGTTGAACAATATATTTACCATATATATTAATTTTATATATTAAAATATGCTACGTAGGTATACAAAATACATGTATATGCATTTACAAGTTATTTTAAAATATACTAAGTATGTATACAAAAGCATAAATATACATATACCAATAATTAAATTAATATACTTATGAGTTATACTATCATATATACACATATATATAAGTGTTATACATTAAATAGATTTATGTACTGTATATATATTAGTGACAAAATATACATGTGTTATTTCTTATACATATATATATACACTAATGAAATGTGCTTATACCATATATGTATTCAAGTACATATATATATATAACCCAAAATACCAAAACAAGTATATATATATCAAAATAAATATGAATATTTATTTATATACCAAATTAATAATTACCTACATATACAAAATATAGATATACATATATACCAATTTAACAATAATATATATATACTAAAATACGTATTTATATATATATATATATACATATGCCAATTATATGTAAACCATACATTACATTGATTTATATACACTATACATTATTAATTAATGTACACCAAAAATTATTATATTTTTTTTTTTACATAATCAAAAACTCTTATATTTATTACATAAAATAAACTAATTATATATAAGCTAAACTAGTTATATTAACTAAATTATTATAAATTAACTAACTAGTTAATTATTAACTAACTGATTAAACATTAACTAACTAATTATATTAAACTAATTATTATATAACTAATTAATTAATATAACTAATTACATTACTTAACCGTTAATCACAGAACATAAGAAAAGGGGAAAGAAGGAAAGAGAGAAGGGGCTCACGATCGGTTTCCTCCGGCGTCGGCGCGGGGTTCGCCGGGGCTCGACTCGAGGAGGCGGTCGCTCGAACTCGGCGAGGAGGGGATCCGCGGCGGCGGCTTCGACAGATCTGAGGCGGCGGCGAGTGCTCGGCTCGAGGCGGCGGCAGATCTGGGTTTGAGGAGGCGGGCGCTCTGTCCGAGGAGGCGGCGGCTTCGACCAAAGGCGCTCGACGCCGAGGCGGTCCAGGCGGTGGTCGACTCAGCGAGGGCTCGGCTCGAGGATGCTCCAGGTGGTGGTTGCAGGCGGCCACCGGCTGTCGAACTCGGCAGGGGCTGGATCGATCGGCTCGACGCGGCGGTGGAGACTCGACTCGGCGGAGGCGGAGGTCCCAGTCGTCGGCGGCGGCGGGATCTAGGTTAGGTTAGGTTCTGTGGATGTGTCGGGGTCGTGTCCGGGGCTGGACACGGCGGGTTGGGTATACGGTGGTGGAGGTGGATGTGTCTGGGTATTGGACACAGGAATCTGATGTAGTACTGTACAGGGGTGGATGTGTCCAGATGGTGTCGGACACAATCGGTTGTAATGTTGTAACCGGACACAGAAAATGAATGGATACGATAGGACACCCGGGGTCGGACCCGAGGCTAACACGGCTGACACGGTAATGAAGGACACACGGACACGAGCACACAAAAATGGTGATGGCTTGTTGGCTTGTGGGAAATTGTGGGGGCTAGCTAATAAATTGGAGATTAGGGTTTCTTGGGAATGGTAATGAGGGACTTAAATAGGGAGAGAGGTGTGGGATAAAGGGTGAGGGTTGGCCCAATAATAAATGGCCCAGATAATGAATGAGTTTTCATGTGGGAAAAAATGAGGGTGAAATTGGAATATGGTAACCTTATAAATTTAATAGAAAAGTATTATAATTTAAGAAAAAATATTTTTAAGGGCTTCCAAGGCTAACTGATTAAATTAGCTACTAAACAAACCCATATTTCAAAACCCTAGAAAATATGTAATTCATTTATTTACTATTCCAAAAATGGATATAAAAAAATTTATTATGAACAACTAGTCCTTCAATAATTTTTATTAAACAAATAATTTTATGATTTCAAGCCAAAAAATATTCGAAGCTATAGTATTATATTTACATCAGTATTTATCTATTTATTTTATAATAAATCGACATTTAGAAAAATGATTTTCATACAATATTTTAAATTATCTTCTAAAATCAAACATTGCTCAAAAATCTAATACTACAAATTTCAAGGAGAAAATATTTTATAAACTTGGTATAAAAATTTAATTATTTCGGAAATTGGGAATCGGAGGTTACAAGTCTACCCACCTTAGAAAAAAAATTTCCTCGAAATTTAGGATCCTCAATAATTGCCTTTACTCACCATATTATTTCTATCAAAATTTAAATCTTAAACCAATAATCATGAAGTACTTTCATATCGTTAATTCACAACCTTTCAAAATTCTATATCATCATATTCCGGAAAATCTTCAAGTTTTAAAATCGAATCCAAATTTTTATCATAATCTCCTCCAAAATTTAAGTTCGCATCTAAATACCCAAGGATTTAATATCCAATCCTCCAATTGAAATCTAATCAATGCATATTTATAAAACTTAAAAAAAATCTGTATCCCAAAATTTAAATTTTAAACACTCATCAATCATCTTACTCCTCTAACTCAAATTCAACTGATGCTTATTCAAATCTAAATCCTCATCCCGAGAATTGAATTCGACACTATTCCATTAACGATTTTTATTTTTCTGATTCCTTTTTTTTTTCCTCAAATACTCAACGATGCGATACTTTCAGAATCTTCAATGCAACATTCATAATATAAAATTTTAAATTTCTATCTTGCAATCAAATAGATAAATGATAGTCTCTCCAATTTTTCTCAAATTTTAATAATCAATTTAATCATATCAAGACCTTCCTAAGATTAATAAATCCTCCATTTTGCCCTGTGAATTCCTTAACTCTCCATTTAAGTTAATGTTATTCTCGAATTTCAATCATACCTCGATTTTCGTAAAATTGATGATCCATCTACTCTGTTATAACAATCCCCTAAATTCTTTATTTAAATTAATGCTCATCCATAATTTAATCATCTTGTCCCTTTTTTGTCGGTCATAACCTTGTCATAGACCTTTGCTATAGTCAAAAACCCTAATGATCATGGTTTAAGAAAACTCTACCTACAGCCAAAAATATATAGGTCATATATCTTGTCATGGTATTTCAGTCTCTGGTAAGGTGTACTACTAGTTATATTCTAACAAGAAAATCATGCATATGAACTAAAGCACTTAGGGAAATCAATCAATCAAGAGACGGGAACATTAGAAAAAGAACCTGCTACATAATACTTGTAGTATCTACTATCTCTAACAAACACTTAACTCTAGCACATTCACTAACAAATTCCTATTCATGTACACTGGTACCCATCTCAACTAATCATTAATCCACAAGATCCATGAATATATCCGTATTGCACACACCTGTTTATTAATACCAAAATCTGATGCCAAGAATCTCTAATATAACCATGATTCAATAATGCATCCAAGTTGATACCTCTATCTCTTTAGTACCATACCCTCTGACAGTTCTCGTTTCTACTACAATTATTCATACTAGTTGTTCTTATCCCTCAAATACACGTCAAATACACACCATACTGAGTGCTAAGCCCTTTCTAATACAACTCTAGATGGACACCCAAGTCTGTTTTCAGTGTCATCTCATTCCTGCCCAAGTCACCAGATCCTTACACGTGTATATCATCTACTCATATATTAATATTCATATTTCTCATCTACCATAAAATTAATCCTCAAAAATAATCATCAAGGTTTAACTTCTCGATCAATCTTAAAAATAAATTGTAGATACCTCCTCAAAATCAGATACTCAGCATCGAGATAAAATTTTAATCACTTCTAAAATCTTTGTAGCTTGACTATGTTTATTGAATCAAATTTAAATCCTCAATATTTTAACAACATAAAAATCTCAACTCCTTAAAATTCTCAAAATCTCATTTCATTTCCATTCTTGAAACGATAAAAATTAAATCCACAAGTACACATTTATAAATGTTCACGGTCTCTAATGCTCAAGGTGCACACTAATACACCAATCTAATTATCATCACTTGAAGTGCTTATTGTTTTGAGTGTCATTCTCGACTAACCCTCGAAATAGAACCATTAGCACTCTTGGTATTATATCACTAGCTTCATTAATGGATTATCTCATCAAGCTCATTATAACTCATGATTACATGTATCTACTATAACACTCATGTTTCTTTACTCTCATGGGCATGTATATGGTTCTTCATCTCGATGGTTGTATAAATATTTCCCTTTAACCTTTTATAGCCTGTTAAACTAATCCATGATACGCCTCACCATTTTCATTACTAATTTTGATATTTATCCAATCATGACACCTTATTGCAACTCTTTATGCATATATCCTTCTTTACTTTTAACATATCTGATATCAATCATCAAATTGAATCATGATCCATTAATTCTTAACACAATTTCTTGATACCTAATTGTTCACGTAGATTATCCAATTGCAAAATCATGATTATCCAGGACGGGTATGTTGGCTCTGATACTAACTCTGAGAACTATCACTGATACTCTTACTCCTCTTTCTATAATACCAATACTAACTATAATAACACCTATCATAGAACTATTGCTACAAGGTACTATACTATGGGTATCTCTAGATTAATGCCTAATGCTCCCATGTCCAACATAAGAAACACTTACAAACTCACAAGTCACACTCGGTCAAACTAATACAAGACACAACCAAAATTGCAAGTCACTAATTATCATACTAACAAGGAATCCTCAAAGAAAATAAGCTCAAAAAGGAACTGGATCAAGGACGGAGGTATCTTTACTGCTAGTAAAGAAAAGAAGCGATGGAACAAAGTCCTGGAATAACATAAATAGATAAGTCTTGAGATGATACTTTAAGAACCAATTTAAGATACGACCTAATAATCATACACGTCTGTCTGAAATCATGACACTCAGAATCCTCGCCACGCCAGTAAGCATAGATGCGATAAACGACAGGTTCCGTAACTAAGGTATGCAACCCTATAATCATGTCATCTAGAATACTCGCTACGCCAACCGGTATGGCTGCGAGAAACTCTAAATCTCATAACAAAGGT
The DNA here is from genome assembly GCA_036927795.1 of Iris macrosiphon. Classification (NCBI taxonomy): domain Eukaryota; kingdom Viridiplantae; phylum Streptophyta; class Magnoliopsida; order Asparagales; family Iridaceae; genus Iris; species Iris macrosiphon. The sequence continues at coordinate 122,363,113 of JAYESA010000014.1, read as the reverse complement.
ATGTACATCCAAGTTAGGTTCCTACGTTCTCGTCACGACAGCTAATATGGCTGCGATAAACTCTAGGTTCCATAACCAAAGTAGACGTTTTTTACCTTTCTCACTGTTCTCATCAATATATGTCATCAGATGATATCGTAAATTCTAGTCCATAAAATTCATCTCAATTTGAAATCAACTCAACAACGATACCAAGAATTAAAGTTAACAACTGGTCAACAAGAATCAAACTCAACAATGATACCAAGAATTTAATTTAATAACTGGTCAACAAGAATCAAGTTCAGTAACAACAAGCGAGAGCAGACGGAAACAAGGAAAAAGATTTAAATTGGAAATTGTAATAAGATTCTCAAGGCGTCGTCCCAGGAATCTCTCAAGAAATTATGATTGAGTATTCGCTCTTGTCCTAGTATCCTATGTCCTAGATCCTATCGCAGGCACGCAGTAGTATAACAAGGATGCCACACTACTACGACATCGCACAACTCGCGAAGTCTGACCTGCATGGGCCACCACTAAAAATGTCTCACGACCCGTACCCGGTTTTGGGGCACGAGTGCGTGGGTACGTCCAGCCTACGCCGCAGCATCGACGGTAGAGCACTGTCTAGGTCAAGTACTATCTAAACAATCTCACGCTAGTATCCAACTCCATAAGGAGACGTGGATATCATAAAATAAATCTAGAAATACTCAATCACAACTACAGCACGATAGGAAATGAAGAAACAAAAGTATACAACACAAGTCTAATGACAAAATAATCATACCTGCAATCAGTAACATCTAATTCCCCAAGTGTATCGGAAACCAGTCTACTAAGGTCACAGTCTGGAAAAATATTTTTCCAGTCAGGAAGGAGCAAAGTACATCTCTAAATAGCAGTTCTATATAAATGACATAAACTATGTAGCAGTTCTAGATGGAAACATACCAGATGCATGTATAGGTACGAGAAATGTACAATGAGAGAAATACTGGAAATACTGTAAGTAAATACAAGAAAAGAAACAATATGTCCATGAGCAAGAAACCTATGACTAAGTGTGTGAGTACTAGCTTTAACATGTGATCGGCTTGGGAACTTGATCAGGCTGGTTACATATGATTAGCTATGATTCACGAAGGTCAGGCTAACCGTTGGTTAGCTATGATGCACGGAGAGGTCAGGCTAATCACATGTAACAGCTATGAGGCACGGAGATGGTCAGGCCGCACCCGACGTGAGATGTGGGGTGAGCTATGATGCATGAAAAGGTTGGGTATGATCACATATCTACACTAAAATACTCTCTACCCCCGACTGGTATAGAAGATCCAATCATGGTACGCTATGGCACGGGATTCCCTAGGAAGGTAGCAAATCCTCTCGCGAATCAGTGTCTGTACATGCACAAGATAACAAGGAAACAAGTCTTGTACAAGCTACACCATGAATAAGGAATAACATCTCATGACGAGATCCGTGTATACCAATCAGTGTAACCAACGTGTCAAGAACATGGATATTTACACTAGATACAGTGAACATAGGAGATATCATAAATTAGAAACTAATCAGAGAATATACTCGCCTTGGGTCCTTAGCTGGTAAAACCAATGTCCTGTCCCAGAGTATCGTCTGGAGGAACCAACAGTCCAAAAAATATATCAAATACAACATTTGCATCAGGCGCTACACTAACACACAAGCAAATACTACTCAGGGGCTATGTCAGGCATGGAACTCAGTCAACTAGGGTCATCAAGTTAAACAGACATCTATAACACATTATACCTATTTAACTAACATTAACACCGACAATATTTCTTGCACCAAAATAAATACATATACAATATATATGTACCATTTAATTCATGCATAATATATTTATATAGGTTGAACAATATATTTACCATATATATTAATTTTATATATTAAAATATGCTACGTAGGTATACAAAATACATGTATATACATTTACAAGTTATTTTAAAATATACTAAGTATGTATACAAAAGCATAAATATACATATACCAATAATTAAATTAATATACTTATGAGTTATACTATCATATATACACATATATATAAGTGTTATACATTAAATAGATTTATGTACTGTATATATATTAGTGACAAAATATACATGTGTTATTTCTTATACATATATATATACACTAATGAAATGTGCTTATACCATATATGTATTCAAGTACATATATATATATAACCCAAAATACCAAAACAAGTATATATATATCAAAATAAATATGAATATTTATTTATATACCAAATTAATAATTACCTACATATACAAAATATAGATATACATATATACCAATTTAACAATAATATATATATACTAAAATACGTATTTATATATATATATATATACATATGCCAATTATATGTAAACCATACATTACATTGATTTATATACACTATACATTATTAATTAATGTACACCAAAAATTATTATATTTTTTTTTTTACATAATCAAAAACTCATATATTTATTACATAAAATAAACTAATTATATATAAGCTAAACTAGTTATATTAACTAAATTATTATAAATTAACTAACTAGTTAATTATTAACTAACTGATTAAACATTAACTAACTAATTATATTAAACTAATTATTATATAACTAATTAATTAATATAACTAATTATATTACTTAACCGTTAATCACAGAACATAAGAAAAGGGGAAAGAAGGAAAGAGAGAAGGGGCTCACGATCGGTTTCCTCCGGCGTCGGCGCGGGGTTCGCCGGGGCTCGACTCGAGGAGGCGGTTGCTCGAACTCGGCGAGGAGGGGATCCGCGGCGGCGGCTTCGACAGATCTGAGGCGGCGGCGAGTGCTCGGCTCGAGGCAGCGGCAGATCTGGGTTCGAGGAGGCGGGCGCTCTGTCCGAGGAGGCGGCGGCTTCGACCACAGGCGCTCGACGTCGAGGGGGTCCAGGCGGTGGTCGACTCAGCGAGGGCTCGGCTCGAGGATGCTCCAGGTAGTGGTTGCAGGCGGCCACCGGCTGTCGAACTCGGCGGGGGCTGGATCGATCGGCTCGACGCGGCGGTGGAGACTCGACTCGGCGGAGGTGGAGGTCCCAGTCGTCGGCAGCGGCGGGATCTAGGTTAGGTTAGGTTCTGTGGATGTGTCGGGGTCGTGTCCGGGGCTGGACACGGCGGGTTGGGTGTACGGTGGCAGAGGTGGATGTGTCCGGGTGTTGGACACAGGAATCTGATGTAGTACTGTACAGGGGTGGATGTGTCCAGATGGTGTCGGACACAATCGGTTGTAATGTTGTAACCGGACACAGAAAATGAATGGATACGATAGGACACCCGGGGTCGGACCCGAGGCCAACACAGCTGACACGGTAATGATGGACACACGGACACGAGCACACAAAAATGGTGATAGCTTGTTGGCTTATGGGAAATTGTGGGGGCTAGCTAATAAATTGGAGATTAAGGTTTCTTGGGAATGGTGATGAGGGACTTAAATAGGGAGAGAGGTGTGGGATAAAGGGTGAGTGTTGGCCCAATAATGAATGGCCCAGATAATGAATGAGTTTTCATGTGGGAAAAAATGAGGGTGAAATTGGAAGATGGTAACCTTATAAATTTAATAGAAAAGTTTTATAATTTAAGAAAAAATATTTTTAAGGGCTTCCAAGGCTAACTGATTAAATTAGCTACTAAACAAACCCATATTTCAAAACCCTAGAAAATATGTAATTCATTTATTTACTATTCCAAAAATGGATATAAAAAAATTTATTATGAACAACTAGTCCTTCAATAATTTTTATTAAACAAATAATTTTATGATTTCAAGCCAAAAAATATTCGAAGCTATAGTATTATATTTACATCAGTATTTATCTATTTATTTTATAATAAATCGACATTTAGAAAAATGATTTTCATACAATATTTTAAATTATCTTCTAAAATCAAACATTGCTCAAAAATCTAATACTACAAATTTCAAGGAGAAAATATTTTATAAACTTGGTATAAAAATCTAATTATTTCGAAAATTGGGAATCGGAGGTTACAGGCATACTACCCAGCTGCTAATGGTTTGGCGGAAGCTTTCAACAAAACCATTATCAAACTCTTGAAGAAATTTGTCTCTTCAAACAAAAGAGACTAGAACGAGAAGCTGGGCGAATGTCTCTGGGCATACCGCACAACGGTACGGACGCCGACAGGCTGCACCCCATTCTCGTTGGTCTACGAGAGCGAAGCGGTTCTCCCTTTTGAAATCCAGATCCCGTCACTCAGGATAGTCATAACTAATGAGCTGACTCGAGAAAAGAATGACCTGTTAAGGCTCCAAGAGCTGGAAGGATTAGACGAGAAATGCCTCCAAGCTCAACAGCGCATTGCGCTCTACCAAGCACGCATTTCCAGAGCTTTCAATCATAAAGTGAAGGAAAGGGTGTTTAAAGTCGGCGAGCTAGTTCTAGCCGTAAGAAGGCCGATGATTCTTACTCGTAGAAGTAAAGGCAAATTCCAGCCCAAGTGGGAAGGCCCTTATGTGATCGAGACAACGTTCTCGAATGGCGCTTATAGGTTAGCCCAGCCTAACGGAGACCTGTTAATGACTCCAATCAACGATAAATTCCTGAAGAGGTACTATGCTTAATCTCCCCCCGCTCGAGTGGAATATAGCGGATCTCGATTCTGACAAAACTACTTCCAGAACGCAATTAGTTGGGTTACACTCTATCATGTCCGTAAGGCCTCTAAATAGATGTCCCGCTAAAAGGTTATCGAGAGTTTATCATGTCCATACTACCTCTGATATTACTCTCGCCTAAAAACTGTCATTTATATTCCGAAATGACGGGTCCACAAAAGTCAGAAAGGAGTCGCCTTTATTTATTCCCAAAAGGGAGGCAGAATTATATCTAGGCAAGCAAAAAGGAAAAGGATACATCATAATGATGGAGTAGTCAGATGTCGAATCAGCCGCTCTAGTGCAGCTATCCTCTCATTCCTAAGAGCCAAGGCGTCAGTGCGAGCCTGCTCCAGCCGTGCCTCGGGAGTGTTCGTAAGGGTCAGATCGGCTTTCGCCCAAAGACAGCCCATACGAGCAGCTTCTGCACGGTCCAAAACCTGTTGCGCTGCGCTCAGACGACCAGCTGCTACCTCTAGACCCGCCAGCGACTGAGAAGCCTACTCCTCTGCCTGAGCGAGTTTTTCCTTCAGCTTGGAGACCCTTGTCGCATTCCCTTCATGCTCGGATCGACACTGCGTCTCAACAGCAAGAGCCTCTTCCACGACAGCTTTTCTCCTATCCATCTCCAGCTTATGCTTCTGGATGGAGTTGTCTAGGCCTTCCAACTTTGTAGCAAGCCGCGCAGTCATGAGGTCGAACCGAGCCTGGATATCAGTATTGAGGCTGCCCCGAGTCAGCTGCGAGTATTCGGTAATGGGTTGCTCTAACCCATTAACCACCGCCTCCAGGGCGTCACTTACCCCAGAATCATCGAGCTCCCTGATGACCCCGATCGAAGCAAGAAAAGTCTTCTTCAGGCGCTCGAAATCTAGACTCTTCGCTAACACCATCGATATCATCATTTTTAAACCGGTATAGAAGAGGCTGTTATGTTGCTCGGTCAACGCAACTAGATCCGACTGGGCGCCGGGAGCGGCCGCAATATCAGCAAGTCCCTCTCCAGGGATAATTGCAGATGAGGTGGCCACAGGCGTCGCATCAACGCATGGCGCGACCGTAGAAGTTGCAGCAATGGCGGTCGAAGTCATCGCCACACTCACAAGAGGCAAGGTCACGATGACGGGTTCATCCTCCTCTTGAGGTGACGAAACTACTCCAGGCGTACTGGCCCCCGAAGCCACTTCCTCATCGAAGTCGGACGCCTCCGTATCATCGTCAGGAGCCCGAGCGGAGCCAGAATGCGCTTCAACGCTATACTCCCCGTGGGCGCTATCCCCTGAAAAGAGGACAAGAAAGTTAATATCAGTATGATGATAATCTTTCTAAAAGGAGAGATAAAGACGATATTTACCTGGAGCCAATGGCATATACGACGCATCCGCACCCGAGGTAGCTAAACCACGCCTTAATGATGCAATACGAACCATCATACCTGGAGAAGGAGGTGGGCCGACCGACATCAACAAGAGTTCCGTCAAGCCTCTACCGAGACGCGGTCGAGGTTCATCAGCTGGAATCTCGCCAGACGTGCTCGCTGACACGACGGGAGTTTTTCCCGCTGCTGACCTCGGGAAAGATTCTTCCATCTGCCTCGGCCACACAAGCAACCTCGCTCCGCTACCTGGAGCAGCACCCACGACAGCGACCTCTAGCGAGGATTCTCCGGTGCCGCCGACCGAAACTGTAGAAGGTCCCTCTCTAAAAGGCGAGGAATCTTCAGCCAAAGAATTATCCCTGATATGGGGAAAGGCAGGCTCATTCCCGGGAGCCTCAACACCAAGAATGCGGAGAGGACGAGCAACCGCCTCCTTCCTCCTCTTACGAAAAGAAACTTCCTTCGGAGCAGAAGCCCGTCGCTTCCCAGAAGAGACTACCAAAGCCCCCGCAAGCAGAGGCACTTCGCACCTCGGCACCGACACCAGAGGCTCATCCGGAGTACCAGACTCCTTGCCCTCGTCCGAAGAAACCGAGGGGACGTCAACTCTGCCCCCAGGCTTGGGAGAAGGCACCCTGAAGCTTCCACGCGTGTCAAAATCACGATGGAAGGTGTTAATCGCCACATAGAACTGGGCGTAAAAATGGAGAATATGGAGCTCCGTGGAGGTTGTAACGACCGGCACGATAAAGATTGCCCCCGTACAACCCATGAGAAAATATCGCCACCCTCTGGCTCCATCAATGAGTCTGCCCCTGGACCTAAAGCGGGTGACGGCATTGCCCACGTGCAACTGATCGTACTCAAACTGCCGGGAAAACCGACTAGGCAAGTAGGGCTCGAAGAAACAATGGTCTTCGCTCCTATATAGCAGATGGGAGGGTCTAATACAGACCAACCAGTTAAAAGCTTCCAGGGAAAGGTCGGTCTTCTCTCCACCTGAATCCTCAAGCCGTACCCCTGATTGATTGCGATGAACGGAGGGGACAATACAGAGGATCTTCCAGCCGTGGCTGAGGTTCAACACCAGCCGACAGTCTAAGACTGTGTTCACATTCTAGGAGAAATCCTTGTAATTCAGCAAGAATATACCCCCCGAGCTGCTACCGGAGCCAGGAGACATCACCTGGGGATTATGGAGAATTAACCATCCCATCAAGTATAGGTATGGTAACTCCACCCTGGGAAAACTCTCACGCCGAGCTTTGTCGACGAGCAACCCATCAGTTATGGCTCTCAAGCCAGCCTGTATACGGTACACCATGGCAGAAAGCAAGTCCAGTCTTGCCCCGAACACCAGGCGCACAGCCGGCCACAGGATGTTCCGGTAAATACGGTCCACGGACGCTGTGTCGGGCACTACTACTCGACGCAGCCATATGGAGAGGAAACCAGCCAACTGGGCTTCCTTAGACAGAGGCCGGCGACAGCGCCTCAAGTAACTACAGGCCTTAGTGCCTTCGGGGTACTTTCCTACCCCCCGACGAGAATCTGATCCGGAGCTGCAGCCTCCTCCATAAGACCCTCGACAACCTGGGCGCTAAGCACGCCCAAACAATTCACGGGCTCATTTTTGCCCCCTGAGGCTTTCTTCGACTTGGCAGCCCTAGCTCGGTGAAAGAAGAGGTAGAACATCCACTTGGTGGTATGAGCCAAATCAGAAGGCTCGTTATAAAAAGTGGTGCACGCGAAGTATTGACACATCAGCTCCTGATATACTTCCGCCACCCGAGGGTCCAAATCCCCCAACTCCCGATTAGTGGGAACATACTCTTCATAGGGGGTATCCTCCATCGGCAGTCTTGAGACAACTGCCATCTCATGGAGCGCCAATCCCAACTCCCCCAGTGGAGTGGCAAAGGTCCCAGTGAGCGGAATGTACCGCTCCATCAGCGCCAGGAACAAGTTAGGGTTCGGAGGCAGCCCGACGCTCGTCGCACTCACAACGGCATATAGCCCAATGACCTCCAGCTCTCTCCGGAAGTGCTTCAAGGCCCAGCCTACTAGGCATGTCCATCGGGAGTTTGTTGGGGCGATCCACCTATTACATCGAGGATTCTCCTTGGGATATACCCCGCCTCGTCCCAAAAAGTCGTTGTAGAAGGTCGGCAATTAGACCGACTGGATCACCGAGCTGTTTTCACTCGGGACACTACCCGGGCACAGTCCCCGGAACAACATCACAAAGCCGGAAGGGCGACTGACAAATGACCCTCGGTCAGCTCCTTTGAGGTGAAAGATCTTCCCTGACTTACCGTGAAGATCAGGAGTCAGCATCCACGACATCTTCCTGGGATGCGTCGCATGGAAGAAGGCCGAGATGGGATAATCCCTCGGCATCGTTGGCAAATACAAAACCAAATTCCCGACAGAGAAAACCCAGGGCTCCCTCTTGGGCCTCGTTTGGGACTGTTTGTCAATCATGTCCCCAAAGAGGAAAGCCGGCTTTATGTACTGCTCCCCGTCTACGTAGGTCAGGGGCTCGCCATTAATCATGCTCAGCAGCGTCCGCTCGCCCTGAACCGATATCAGAACCCCCCTTCCCTCAGGATACTGGGGTCCGGAGATGGGAAATGCCACATGGGACAGATCCTCCAGGTAGTTCGAGTGCAGCATCCCAGCAGCGGAGCACATCACCTCGGCCAGTGGAGACTCGCCCAGATCAACTGCAAAAGTGCAAGGGAAATATGTTATTACAAATCTTGCACAAACGTACAGACCAAGGAAATGACAGTCTGTGCTCTACGCAGGATAGTAACCATTTGATTATTTTATGTCGAAAGTCCCCTCCACAAGCGTAAAACTCAAATTTTACGATATACGCCAACTTTCGGTACCAGAGCTTTTACGCTCAGGGCTACGAAAATATGGAGTCTTTACGCTGGCACATTAGAAATGTCGGCATAAAAGATGAAAATGCCTCCGTACATCATCTTCCTCCAAAGAGGCTATCAGCACAGAAGACGACCTAGCGCGGTCACGTTCAACGTGTGCGAAGGATTTTTTTTTTTCGTCGCTTTTTGTCACCCCAAAGGCTCTACCTCTAAGGCCGGGTGCGCTACTCGTCGGCGGAATACTTTGCTCGGAGGGAAGCTCGCCTTGCCTGACCAGAGACTCCCTCGCTGGGGCAGAAGAATGAGAGGAAGAACCTATGCTCTTTTCCTTAGTGGAGGGGGTTTGTTTCGGCGCCATTTCTGAAAGACTCGAAGTGCTCGGAGAAGGAACGAAGAAAAACTCGAACAGTCGAAAGCTCTCTTTCGCAGAAGACAGATAAAAAGTTTTTTTCTCAAAAACTTGGGGTATATATAGTACGGGTCGACTCCTCGAATCCTCGGACGAACTCCTCGAGACCCTAAATAAATCTCGCGGATTGGTTATGATTGGATGCTACGTCAGCCCACTACCCTTGGAAGCCGGACAGTCAGCGAATTCGAAAGGTTTTTCGTGCAAAACGGTTCAGCGGGTTCTACGCTAAAAGAGCTTTCTACGCTCGACAGTAACGGATCTACAGTTTTATGCTCGACAGCAACGGATCTACGGTTTTACGCTCGCAAGCTACAAGTCTATTGTTTTATGCCCGGATACCTTTGTGCTCGGTAGCTTTTATGCTCGAGAGGCCACAAACCTACGACTTTACGCTTAGCAGATACCAAATCGACGATCTCACGCTCGGTGGCGCTCAGTTTATGCTCAGAGGCAAAAGATCCGTAAACTTCACGCTCGAAGAAACTTTCTTTTCAGGAGCTACAAATCAAACAGTTCTACGCTAAAGGAGTTTTCTACGCTCGACGGCTACGAATCTACAGCTTTACGTTCGACAGCTATAAGTCTATGGTTTTATGACCGGATGCCTTTGTGCTCGGTAGCTTTTATGCTCGAGAGGCAACAAACCTACGACTTCACGCTCAGAAACCACAAGTCTACGATTTCACGCTCGATGGTGTTCTACGCTCACAAGCTACAGATCCCCAGTCCTATGCTAAAGGAGCTTTCTACGCTCGACGGCTACGAATCTACAGCTTTACGTTCGACAGCTATATGTCTATGATTTTATGCCCGGATGCCTTTGTGCTCGGTAGCTTTTATGCTCGAGAGGCAACAAACCTACGACATCACGCTCAGGAACCACAAGTCTACGATTCTGCGCTCGATGGTGTTTTACGCCCAGAGGTTACAGACTGATGATTTCACGCTCCACGACTTTCCGCATATTCGAAACAGTCCCAAAAGCGGTCAATTGCAAAGAGTTCACACAGAAGATACTCGTTCTTGACCCAAAGCATCCCAAGTACCCGAAGAATACAAAGTTCAAACATTGAGAAATTACTTTTTTCGGGTCCAAAATTGGAGGTTTATCCAGACTCCAGTCTGAATATCTCGTCAATCAAAAGATGGCAACTCAGTTAGATAGCCATTTCTTGACCCTGTTTCAAGGGATTTCTCGGGAAGTCATTCTTGAAGACGAAGTCTGAACAAAAAATTCTGTTTATCAGAAGCTCAGAGCTCTACGCGGTCCCTCAGTCCTAGCAACAGGACAGTTCTAAAAATATTCAAAATGCTCTACAGCGTTCTATAGACTATTCGCTATACGTAAAGGACAGGACCTAGCACTCTTTCTACAGAGTCGGCGTAAAGATTCAGACGTGTTGAAGCTACACATATTCAGACTTTACATCAACGTATGGCAAGATGATCATATGAAGAAGCAAGCCGATTTTATTAAAAGATCAAAGTCATGATTACATATGAGGGAAATCTAATCTACAAGGGTTTTCTTTTCATTTTCATGATTACAACTGAGGGAAACTCCGTCTACAAAGGAGATACCCCCTCGTCGTCGGAAGATCGCCCCCAGAATCCGTTCTACCGGGTTCTCGCATCGGTGCGGGTCTTTCTCTTCTTCGAAGGAGATGATCAGTGGCGAGAAAATGACAGAGTTGGGGCTCGCATAAATTATGCAGATCCCATGCTCCGTGCGCCATGGCGGATTGGGTTGAGGTATTAAACCCAACTCAGTCCGGGGAGACGGCTGTTACAGCTTGTCTTCTCTCTCATCCCAGAGAGTATAACAGGAGAAGACACCGCTTGCAAGCAGTGTGGTCTAATACGACCCTTCCCTTCTCCTGGAAGCAACACCATACAAAGTTGCTGATTATCCCGAGCAAGGGAGGCTAAGATATCCTTCCATGATCCATCGTTGCAGTGGACATTTGCTCGAAGATGCCACCTTTTTTGGCTCCCTACATGCTGGAAGAACATGATCTCCTTCTTCCTCAGGTCGACCCGACGAACTCCGGCGATCATCTCTGCATGGTGATGGGAATATGGTGAGAACAGGTTCACCCCCCAGCCTTTTTATAGGCAAAAGAGATCACAGCGGTCCCCAATAAATCCGCCATAAAGTCTGCATCGACCGTTTCAGCACTCCATTCAGAAACGTTTCGACTTAGGAGGGGCCGTTCATACTTCATTCAAAGCGTTTCAAATTTCGAGGAATTTAAAAGCTTTGAAGGGGGTCTTGTAGAAGCATAAAAAATATGCTGGGAGGATCTACGCAGCCTCTTGATGCAGAGCAGCATAAACAGAGGCCTTAAGAGCCATCAAGCGTGCAACAGAGCTTTTTCTGCTAAAATACAGCATGAAGTGTAAGCTCAAAGAAACATCCGCGTAAGTGCAGTACGTCCAGGCTGCTCCAGCGTAAGACAAAGTTCTTCATCGCCTCCATGGAGTAAAACTCAGCCGCTCTCAAAGCAGCATTAATGCGTACGAGGAACGCTTCGTTTTCCCCGAAATGAACCTGTCAAGTCACGCAGTGAACCTGGCCTCTGACTCCTGACAAAAAAGTGCTGCACGGCTACCCAGACGACGGTTGGAAACGATGGCAGACCCTTCGGGACGCGCCCACAGTATGATGGCGGATCTCGGTATTTAATGCAAAGGATTTGGTTAAAATATCACCAAACCGTCGGTTACCAAAGTCCCCCCAGCATAAACCGCTCTTTCGCGGACAAGGGAATACGCCGCCTTATTTTACACAGAAAAACATGAGCTGTTTTACGTTCCGCAGTAGACAAACCGCCTGCCATGTCAAAAGCTACACTTCGTACATGGCCCGAGGTACATCTCTACGTCAAATTGTACAGAGCGGTGACAGTTTCCCTCAAGATACGTCTCTGCGACGGATGCACAGAAGGGCTGCAGACCTTCAAAACACGTCTCCGCATTTAATGCACAGGATGGTGGCAAATCTCTGTAAGAGATTTGATTACACCTTCGAAAGCCGTAATTCCGGCGAAGACGTCCACATCAACACTCTGGCACGGTACGCAGCGGCTTCTACGCCCATCCAGGATCTGTGCTCATTCGGCTTCAAACGCCCACTCAGTCTCTACGACCATTCGGCTTCTATGCATATTCGGCTTCTATGCCCATTCGGCTTCTACGCCTGTTCGGCTTCTATGCCTATTTTGGCTTCTACGCCAGGGGTGACAGTCATTTGGCTTCTACGCCAACCTCTTCTACACAAGGGATATCTACCTATGTGGCTTCTACGCCATGATCTTCGCAGCAGATATACGTATTTTGTTCCCTTAGTTGGACACATGTCACATGCTCACTCAAAAGGTCATTTATGCGCAGGCATTGGTTATTTTAACCGTTGTGTAAAAGGGTGCTGTACTGTCTACTCCTCGGTTGTTACACTAACGGAGTGGTCACTGTCACCAAAACTCTATAAATAGAGACCCCTATCAATGGAGAACAAGGTCGACAATTTGGAAGATCGAACCAGGTCGGAGAATTGGTAAAAAAAAGAGAAAAAGAGAGAGAGAGAAGGAGAAGGAGAGAAGAGTCCGGAGCTGAGGCAAAGAGTAGGGGTCGACGGCTCTGGCACCGTGCATCCACCCTCCTTCGCAGCCTTTGAAGCCGTCACCCGTCTTCCACGGCACATCTTCAATATCGTGTAGTCCAAGGGCTAAAGTGATCGACTGCAAATCAGACACCTATAGCAATTTATACCCAGATTAAATAAATTGTACTCTCGCATCCTCGTATAGGATCGAATTGTATAAGTTTGTTTGTAAACCAAAGGGCACGGGTCTCGTATAAACCCTGTCATTGCAATACACTTTCATTCTTTCGTTTAATACCACAAACATCAATATATACTACCCTCTAATAACTAATACCTCAATTATCTTAGTGAACCAATATGTATTAACAACCAAATAGGTACTCAAACCTGGTAACCCATACCTATCTGATAACTGATACACTTGTATTAGTTCAGACATCACAGATACACTAGCCTAGACATACCTTTTTATGAACACCTACCTGCAGATCCAATATACAGCAATGCACACAACCACTCACCTAAACACCTCTGTAGAAAGAATGTACTTCAACTGAACACATTGTGAACCAATATGATTTCTGGATACATGTGCACAAGTTTACCTGCTCGAGCCCTTAATCTCTCCAATACTCTATGTATGCTGCAGTTGCTCCTCCATTTACTGCCACTGCAATTGCTCCTCCATTCACTGCTACTGAATCCTCAAGCTTCAACATGTAATTACTGCTACAACTAACCCTCTATATAATCACAACAAAATCAATACTAGAAACAATAACACAAACACACACAGTTATAATAACTATTGCAACTGTCAAGTATTTGTATCACAGATACAACCTATACAAAATAGACCTCCCCCTTAGCTCTGTGTTCAGCACAGAGCTGCAACTCTTTACAATTATCCCCTACTGCTACTGCCCGAGCACACCCAAACTATCTAACTCATGTGAATACTAATCCTTACATCCTTACCCATGTATCATTACTGATACATGGTATCAGTCTCATGCTCGATTATTTCTTCTACTTGCACAGTTGCTCTCTTACATCATCATAACTCTCATTAGGACTGCGCTTACGTTACTCCTCATTCATGCCTTATTCATTCGGTTTTATTCATTCTTCCTTTGGTTCCCTTGTGGCCGAGAAAATCACAGGCGACCGGAGGGAGCTTTGATTTGAACATATATATAAAAATTAATCCTCTTATAACCCCCTCACAGTCACTAGTTCACCACAGTGACACTCACCTAAATACATCAACACGCAACACTACGATATAGATATATGTACACACACACATTAACACAAGTAATTTAGTATATAGCTATATATTTATATATATATATATATATATATGAACACATATAACCAAAATGATACATAACTATATATATATCATTAATACACTAATTAAATAAGAGATCAATACTAATTAGAATATCAAATACTCACAAAGCAATAACACAAATACAAGGAGTTTATCACCCCTATATCACACTAGATCTATGATGTGCTTGTGATATACCCTTGACACCACACTAAATCAATCACTAATGATATAAGCAAGTCTAAAATCATAATTATAAGCAATATAAAGTTCTAGCTACCCATCTACGTGTCCATAACAAAATATGACATGTGTAGACCCCTGTGTCAAAGAAAAAACTCTAAATCAACTAATATCACCAAATTGCCATGATACGGCCTACTCGTGTCCAATTATGGACACGTATCTAGCCCCATGTCCCCGATCTAAATCTAATTAGATCTAATTATTTTTATGAGACACACTTGATATGTCAATCACAGAATTCTCCTAAATTGGAAATAAAAACCTATATAGAAACCATAATATAAGTCATATGAACCTAGTTCTTGTTCCTATGGATAGATCTAAGCCAATAAAGGTTTTTTAATGGTCAAATGCATAGATTATAGAGTAATTATGAAGGAAATTCAGAATTTACCTATTAGAAGATGGATTCTCAATGAATCTCTCAATTGGATACGATCCGAACACACGCTCTTTGCCAATTCCTCCTTTTCCAAGTATTTCTTGTAATCCAAGCTCCAATGCTTCTTAATTGCTGACAATTAATAGAAAATAAGAGGAAATTGGGTGAATTTAGTGGAGGGATAAAGTAATTTAGGGAAAAATTAAATTGGGGATCTAAATTTGGAATAAACTAATGAGATGAGAGAGAGTTTCCCCTTCATATGGCCAGCCCCCTCTAACCCCTTCTCCAAGTAATTCATAATTTCCAATGTGCCCTTACTAGTTAGTTAAGAGGAATAATTAGGAGGGCTATATTAGGAAGCTTCTAAGTCTTCATGAATTAATCTAGTCTCCTTAATTTAAATAAGAAAAAGTTCTAATTGGGCTTAGTTCAATGTTGGGCTCGATAGATCATGGCAAACTAATCAGTCCATTAATGACATGTCTAAACAATAATAGGCTAGTGCACTAACAAATAAATAATTAGCATATCATAATATAATTAATTACTATTATAATATATAATATTAAATTACTAACTAATAAATATGCAAATGACAAAAATACCGTCATCTAGAAATATGGCAGTTATAATACATACTACAAGCAAGTCACTTAGGGTCACACAGTATATTTATTATCTCAATCAGTCAAGTAAGAACAATAAATATAGAATATATATAACAAAAAAATAAGGCGTCCCAAATGCCCTGCCACAATATTATAAAAACCAGCAATACAAAATAAAAAGCTGGTTGAGTAACCAAATTATATGACCATGATTAGCTGCAGTATGATTAATAATAGTCATGTAAAGGAAACTAAATGTCCATATTTATGGCTAATAAGTGTCGGTAGCTAAACGTCCAAAAGAGTAAAATGTATGATAATGAGCAGGGAAGAAGAAATCCACTCGTGCCCTTCAGCGATAATTCGTTTGGTGCGTACCATCAGGTAGGGGAAAGTAAGCTGGATCCTCTAGAACTGACTCAAAACCTGGCCATACAAAACCAGTAGAATTAGACCCCAAATAGCAAGTACCACATAGGAAATATGAAATGGAGAAACAAAACCCAAAGCAATAGATATATATAATATAGGTTCTGTGTCATGGTTTTGGTCCATAGTTTATCTTAGCATAATAGCCCAATCCTACAACCAAACAAGGACAGAGGTTGAACCATCAAACTATGATAATCTATGTTCCTAAACTACTAACAGAATAATATAATCATAACGAAGTCTAGTTATATAACAACCAATCAGTTGTACGACTTGCTACTGTGGAGTCTGAGTTATCTCAGATTAGATGCATAAGAGAAATCCTCAGATCGTGAGCTGTTTAGTTGGGCTAACCGAGCCATAGAAATCATATAGCACTTGTATATTATACACCGGTCCCTTATTAGGCTACCGTGCTAGATCACATAGAATGTATTATATAATATAAGTATTCGGATATTGCCCTCAACTAGTGCGGATATGACCAATATCCATGGGGGTCAGCCTTCAACGTCTTGACAATTGTTTTTGGTAGCTAATGTGCACGATCTCGGGATTTTATCCTCCTAATGCTCTACCAATTTTAGTTTCCTAATTTAACCCTATGGCTATATTAGGAATCCTATGGCGTGGTCAAATAATCAATCCTCCTATATGTCATATCATAGTATGGTCATGCTAGATACAAATCTACTTTGTAACTTGATAACTCAAACTGGTAGTTGATCCACATACTATGGCCATGCTGGAAAATTAATATAATAATATCATATGTCGCATATGTCACTCCCTATTTTTGATATACGTCTTTGGAACATATTTTATTTTAGCACGGTTGCATGTGCATAGAGACTAGACCTATTTTTTGGTTTAACCTAATTCATGGTTCATTTTGTGGGTTGGTTCAAGTTATGAGAATCTTTGGTTCAACCCTCAACCCTACAATATATAACCCAATATTTTCCTTCTCCCTTATAAACCCCCTCACCCAAAATAGGTATTTTATGTGTATTTTATATTATTATATTTATTAGAGATTATTTAAATATTGATTTTTTTAGAGTATTCTCTTAGTTAATTAGAAAATAAATTTCTTCATATATTTACTTATATAAATATTTATTAAGAATTATTTTTAGGCTATTTTAGCACGGTTGAATGTTCATACGTGTCTAGTCCCATGCCCCCGATCTAAGTCTAATTAGATCTAATTATTCTCATGTGACACACTTGATATGTCAATCACAGAATTCTCCCAAATTGGATACAAAAACCTATATAGAAACCATAATAGAAGTCATATAAACCTAGTTCTTGTTTCTATGGATAGATCTAAGCCAATGAAGGTTTTTTAATAGTCAAATTCATGGATTATAGACTAATTATGAAGGAAATTCAAAATTTACCTATTGGGAGATGGATTCTCATTGGTTCTCTCAATTGGATACGATCTGAACACACGCTCTTTACCAATTTCTCCTTCTCCAAGTGTTCCTTGCAATCCAAGCTCTAATGCTTCTTAATTGATAACAATTAATTAAAAATAAGAGGAAATTGGGTGAATTTGGTGGAGGGATAAAGTAATTTGGGGAAGAATTAAATTGGGGATCTAAATTTGGAATAAACTAATGAGAGGAGAGAGTCCCCCCTTCATATGGCGGCCCCCTCTAACCCCTTCTCCAAGTAATTCATAATTTCTAATGTGCCCCTACTAGTTAGTTAAGAGGAATAATTAGGAGGGCTATATTAGGAAGCTTCTAAGTCTTCACGAACAAATCTAGCCTCCTTAATTTAATTAAGAAAAGTTCTAATTGGGCCTAGTTCAATGTTGGGCTCAATAGATCATGGCAAACTAATTGGTCCACTAATGACATATCTAAACAATAACATAAACAAATAAATAATTTATAGATCATAATATAATTAATTAGTAGTATAATATATAATATTAAATTACTAACTAATAAATATGCAAATGACAAAAATACCCTCATCTAGAAATGTGGCAGTTATAATACATACTACAAGCAAGTTACTTAGGGTCACACAGCATATCTATTGTCTCAATCAGTCAAGTAAGAACAGTAAATATATAACAAGGAATTAAGGCGTCCCAAATGCCCTGCCGCAATATTATGAAAACCAGCTGTACAAAATAAAAAGCTGGTAGAGTAACCAAATTATATGACCATGATTAGCTGTAGTATGATTAATCACAATCATGTAAAAGAAACTAAATATCCATATTTACGGCTAATAAGTGTTGGTAGTTAAATGCCCAAAAGAGTAAAATATATAATAATGAGTAGGGAAGAAGAAATCCACTCGTGCCCTTCAGCGATAATCCGCCTGGTACGTACCATCCGAAAGGGAAAAGTAAGCTGGATCCTCTAGAACTGGCTCGAAACCTGGCCATGCAAAACCAGTAGAATTAGACCCCAAATAGAAAGTACCACATAGGAAACACGAAATGGAGAAACAAAACACAAAGCAATAGATAGGTATAATATACATTCTGTGTCATGGTTTTGGTCCATAGTTTATCTTAGCATAATAGCCAATCCTACAACCAAACAAGGAAAGAGGTTGAACCATCAAACTATGATAATCCATGTTCCTAAATTACTAACAGAATAATATAATCACAACAAAGTCCAGTTATATAACAGCCAATCAGTTGTACGGCATGCTACTGTGGAGTCTGAGTTATCTCATATTAGATGCATAAGAAAAATCCTCAGATCGTGAGTTGTTAGTTGGGCTAACCGAGCCCTAGAAATCATATAGCACTTGTATATTATGCACCGGTCCCTTATTAGGATGATGTGCTAGATCACATAGAATGTATTATACAATATAAGTATTCGGATATTGCCATCCACTAGTGCTAATATGACCAATATCGATGGGGGTCAGCCTTGCACGTCCTGACAATTGTTTGAGGTGGCTAATGTGCACAATCTTGAGATTTTATCCTCCTAATGCTCTACCAATTTTAGTTTCCTAATTTAACCCTATGGTTATGTTAGGAATCCCATGGCGTGGTTACATAATTAATCCTCCTATATGTCATACCGTAGTACGGCCATGCTAGATACGAATCTACTTTAATACTTGATAACTCAAACTAGCAGTTTACCCACATACGATGGCAATGCTAGAAAAATAAAATAATAATATTATATGTCGCATATGCCACTCCCTATTTTTGATATACGTATTTAGAACATATTTTATTTTAGCATGGTAGCATGTGCATAGAGACTAGACCTATTCTTTGGTTTAACCTAATTCATGGTTCATTTTGTGGATTGGTTCAAGTTATGAGAATCATTGGTTTAACCCTCAACCCTACAATATATAATCCATTATTTTACTTCTCTCTTGTAAACCCCCTCACCCAAAATAGGTAATTTGTGTGTATTTTATATTATTATATTTATTAGAGATTATTTAAATATTGAATTTCTTTAGAGTATTCTCTTAGTTAATTAGAAAATAAATGTCTTGATATATTTACTTATATAAATATTTATTTAGAATTATTTTTAGGCTATTTTAGATTTTTCGAGATTTTTTTAGAATTTTAGGGTAATTAAAACATATGAAACATAAAATTTTAGGACTTCCATGATTTACTATGAGACCGTACTTTCATATTATTCCTACAAAATATTTATTTTTGATTAAAATATTTAATTATATTTTCTGTAATTTATTTAGAATTTTAAGAAATTTATTTGGATTTTTGAAATTATTTAGGATTTATTTGGATATATATAGTCTTAATATTAGATAGATGCTAATTTAGTGCTAATAGATATTAATAAGATTATATATAAATTATTTGTATTATCTTTAATTCTATTTAAGATTAAAAATTACTGACATAAACTCAAATTATATTTTAAATTAATTCAAATCCTGAGCCTACTAGGAAAGCAACATCATGCATATCATATCCTTATTTAAACTGATCATAATCATATCCAAATTAGCCAATCATTGTCGTATTCAATTAAGTAGTCTCCACCATTATAAATACCTATTAGAATTATAGAATAAACTCATCTTTTATATTTTTCTTCCCCAAACTTCTCTTTTTTCGTCCAAAAATGGTTGAAATTCGTCATAAATTCAGCCTTATTTTGTAGTAGTTATGACGACTTAAAAAGACGATGTATCCTAGCTTCGGACTCCAAACGTGCTCCAATTTTTTTGGTTAGAACCATACCATGGTTAGTTTTCTGAATATATAAATATTTTGATAATTTCTGAACCTATTTTTCAGAATATTCTGAAAGTGCCAGTTGTCTAAAATTAGATACGTTTTGGTGTTTTCGAGATTTTGGGAGATCCCGAACTCAGAATTAAGAGCCATTTGAAGTTTCAAAAATTTGACATGATAAACTTCCATAAAATTACTTTTCTATAATTTAACATACAAATTTAATCTACTATAAAATTCGTGCAACGTAGACGTAAATAGAAAATTACCGAAAACTACCATCTGTGCGCCCTTGTGGCCATAACTCTTTACCGACTTATGATTTATAAAACCATCGATTCTGGTATTCATTTAGCACTAAAGTCTATATAATTCTACACACAAATCAAGTATTTAAGTTAGTTGACTTTTTGGTCAATGGATGCCTCGATTTGCGTGCCACGGATCACAAATCCGTAAAGTTAACTTTTTTTGACCAAAATTAGGGTTTAACAATAAAATTAGATTATAATAAGATTAAAAATACTATTTTAGGTTATTTTATTCAGAATTAAAATAGATTAAAATGGAGGAAACTATTCACCCACTTTTGTAAACTAACTTGTTTAATTTATGTGACGGGTAGATCGGACGACGCCTTGAGTTGGAACTTCATTCTTTTTCAGAGCAGGCAAGTATACCTTGCCAAATTGCTTACAGTACTTTGCATGGTTATCATATTTTTATATATTCATTATATATGTGTTTTCTTTCAGTCATAATTATATATTATATATGTTGACACACACTTGACACATAGTATCATGGGAGGAAAGGACAGTCAGTAGGCGTATAGGCTACACACTCTTGTAAACCTTAGTACTAGGATGCACTACAGTAGTTGTGTCGTGATGGTCGCTACCCTCGAGGTATGTCGATTGATGGTGTCATGATTGTCGCTACCCTCGAGGTATGTCGATTGATGGTACATGGACGTGTGTGTGAGTTGTGAGATAGCATGTGTATTAGAGTAGCCTACACCTTCCCATATGTTCAAAAGTTATCCTCACTATGCATTTTTATATAGATTGTCTAGTATAGCGTACTCATATATTTTCTGTCTATTATGCCTGTTTTACTGTATTCAATTTGCATACTTATATGTATTTTGTTACGTTCCTCTGAGGACCTGGTCCCTTTCCAGGTATAGACGATCTTGACTATTCGCAGGAGCACGTATCAGGACTTGCTACTTCTCTCTCTCTTTCGAGGAGGTCTTCTCTTCGAGCCTCATTGATCATTATATGTACTTATTTTGTTTTTCTTATATTCTAGTTTGGTAGTGGATTTGTGTCCACCCAACTACTTATTCTTATCAAGCATTTTATACTTGATTCAGTTATATAGTTGATTGGTTATTTGATTATGTGGATGAGATCTAGTTATGGATGAGATCTAGTTATGCCCTGTGACTTATGACATAAATCTATACTACTTGTGAATTATTATTCATAATACAACGTACGTATGTGTTATGATTTCCATATATTAGATTTGCTAAATACATACGGCTGGCAT
Source organism: Iris macrosiphon (assembly GCA_036927795.1). Taxonomy (NCBI): domain Eukaryota; kingdom Viridiplantae; phylum Streptophyta; class Magnoliopsida; order Asparagales; family Iridaceae; genus Iris; species Iris macrosiphon. The sequence goes on along the minus strand of JAYESA010000014.1, from coordinate 122,341,351 downwards.
GCTTATATATTTCTAGTCCTACATATTTTGGGACTGGGGCGTGACATATTTTTGTGGTGGCCCATGTAGGTCAAGAGTATATTGTCTCGGTTACATTACTGTACTGAGCAAGCCTGTGCATAGGATTAGAGTATAGGATCTCATCCAATTATTTAATCACCTCCCTTGATTTTATTTTGCATTCTTATTTAATTGCTTACATTGCATCTTGCTTGATCCTTTCATAACGTTAATCTTATCCTTTCTTTCGCGATTGATAGGGGTCAGAAAGGTGGCTTCTACTATGTATATATACTCTATTATTTAATAACACTATTAGTTAAATTCTTGTAAGTTTGGTAGTATGTCTCATAACCTAGTATCATATAGTCCTTTTGACCCATTAATGAAGTATAATTGAATGACACCAATTATAGGCTTGCATTAGAAGGTAGTGTTTATCCAGACTGTAGAACTTAGAGGCCCATACCTCCATTTAGTCGACTAGAGACTTAGACAAGAAGTTAGTATGGTAATTGTAGAGGCAAAATACAGGACGATTCTCATCTTCTTGGTGAACTTAAATTATTTTGTACCTTTCTTCATCATAATCCAGCGTACTTATATTTTTTTGGACTACCTCGACTTATGCTGCTATTATAGCCTAGTTTTGCAAGCTTATTCTTTTATCGAGCTTGTTCATGACATATGTGTTATTCGGGATGTCCACTAATACAATGTTTAAATCAGAATCAGTATATTATGGTCTAGCTAACCTTAGTGCGCTTGGTTCGCTCTTTGCATGACTACTTTACGTGGATTGAGATATAGTTGATTCAGCATTTTAGACGAATATACTTGCCCTCTAGATAGGTCAGAGCATATCATATTAGGTACATAACTGTTCGGATATAAGCATACGAATATAAATTTACCAAAATAGGATCTCATCCGCAACTGCGTTGACAACTCTCTTTTTGAATTCTTTAATAGCCTTGAACCCCGTACATATATTCTATCACCTCCTCCTTGAATTCTTTATTATCGTTTTTTATCTTCCCTTATTTCAAAAAGACAAAATCTCGTGCTTGGTATAAGTTTGATATACAGATAGTGCTAGATATACCCCATAGGCTAATCATATTACTTTGTGACTATCATTTGTAATTAAGGGCACATCACATGTGATATATTTTTTGTGTTAAAATCTTTTAAGGATTGAATAACACGATTAAAAAATTTGAGAAATATTTTTCTTAAAAGTATAGTCTTGGGTGATGGATCATTAAGTTGGGTAGAAGTTGCATTGTCAACTTGAGGTAAAAATTTTTTTGATTATGATCAAGTAAGATTAGATTGAGAGATTTAAGTCATTTTAATTTTAAAATTTTTTAGAAGAATGATTAATATGATTATGATTTAACTTAAAGATAATAATGCCTTATAGAATAAATTTTGAAATCTTGATATTGCAGACCAAATATTTATAATTTGAGCACATAATTTAAATTTTAAATATTGGATATTGAATTAATGATTTAAAATTTTGAGAAAAATAAAAATAAATAATAGAACTCTAAACATGAACATTGATGGACTCAGTTCAAAATTTTATAATTTGATGATTTGAATTAGAAGTTAAATGTTGATTGTTGGATCATCTATTTGAAATATTGAGGATGAAAACTGAATTTAAAATTTGAAGAGTACAAAATTCTTAAGGTAAAAATAGGAACAAGATTTTATTAGAATTATTTATTTTTTAAAATCTAGATAAGATTATGATAGTTGGATATCGTGATATAAAATTTGATGCGGATTATTTAAATCTTGAAGATGTCATATAGATTTAACTTAAATTTGGATGTTGATTATTTAAAAATTGAGAAGAGATTACGATAGGTTGAATTTTGATTTCAACAGTGGTTATTTTAATTTTAAAGAGATTATTATAGATTTGAATAGATTTTGTTATTTAATTTTTTAAGAAGATTGCGGTTGATTTGCCTTAGATACGAATGTGAAAGATATAACAAATCGTTACTTATTTTTAATTTCAAGGACAAATTTTTTATAAGTTGGGTAGATGTAAATTCCCTCACCCAAAATAGATTTTTTTTGTGGATTTTATATTATTATATTTATTAGAGATTATTTTAAATATTGAATTTCTTTAAGATATTCTCTTAGTTAATTAGAAAATAAATTTTTTGATATATTTACTTATATAAATATTTATTTAGAATTATTTTTAGTCTATTTTAGATTCTTGAAGATTTTTCTAGAATTTTAGGGTAATTAAAACATAGAAAACGTAAATTTTTAGGACTTCCATGATTTACTATGATGCCGTACTTGCATATTGTTCCTACCAAATATTTATTTTAGGTTAAAATATTTAATTATATTTTTTGTAATTTATTTAGAATTTTAATAAATTTACTTGGATTTTTGAAATTATTTAGGATTTATTTGGATATATATAGTCTTAATATTAGATAGATGATAATTTAGTGTTAATAGATATTAATAAGATTATATATAAATTACTAGTATTATCTTTAATTCTATTTAAGATTATAAATTATTGATATAAAATCAAACTTTATTTTAAATTAATTCAAATCCTGAGCCTACTAGGAAAGCAACTTCCAACATATCCTATCTTTATTTAAACTGATCATAATTATATCCAAATTAGCTAATCATAGTCGTATTCAATTAAGTAGTCTCCAATATTATAAATACCTATTAGACTTGTGGAATAAACTCATATTTCATATTTTTTCCCCAAAATTCTCTCTTTTTCGTCCAAAAATAGTCAAAATTTGTCATAAATTCAGCCTCAATTTCTATTAGTTATGACGACTTAAAAATATGATATCTCCTAGCTTCGGACTCCAAACGTGCTCCAAATATTTTTGTTAGAACCATATCAAGGTTAGTTTTTTGAATATATAAATTATATTAATAATTTCTGAACCTATTTTTTCAGAATATTCTGAAAGTGCCAGCTTTCCAAAATTAGACGCGTTTTGGTGTTTTTAAGATTTTTGGGTATTCCGAACTCAAAATTGTGAGCCGTTTGAATTTTCAAAAATCTGACATAATGAACTTCTATAAAATTATTTTTGTAGAATTTAACATGCAAGTTTAGTCTACTATAAAATTTGTGCAACGTAGACGTAAATAGAAAATTATCGAAAACTGCCATTTGTGCGTCCTTGTGGCCATAACTCTTTATCGACTTGTGATTGTTTGAATTTGTCTATTCAGGCATTCATGTAGCACTAAAATATATAGAATTCTACACACAAGTCAAGGATTTGATTCGGTTGACTTTTTGGTCAACGGATTGCCTGAATTTGTGTGCCACGGATCATAAATTCATAAATTTGACTTTCTTTGGACCAAAATTATGGTTTAACAATAAAATCATATTATAATACGATTAAAAAACTAGTTTAGGTTATTTTATTCATAATTAAAATAGATTAAAATGGAGAAACCTATTCACCCACTTTTGTAACCTAACTTGTTTAATTTATGTGACGGGTAGATCGGACGACGCCTTGAGTTGGGACTTCATTATTTTTCGGAGGAGGCAAGTATATCTTGCCAAATTTCTTACAGTACTTTGCATGCTTATCATATTTTTATATATTCATTATATATGTGTTTTCTTTCAGCCATAATTATATATTATATATGTTGAGACACACTTGCAACATAGTATCATGGGAGGGGAGGACAGTTAGTAGGCGTATGGGCTACCCACTCTGGTAGTTGTGTCACGATAGTCGCTACCCTCGAGGTATGTCGATTGATGGTGTCATGATGGTCGCTACCCTCGAGGTATGTCGATTAATGGTACATGGATATATGTGTGAGTTGTGAGATAGCATGTGTATTAGAGTAGCCTACACCTGCCCATATGTTGAAAAGTTATCCTCACTATGCATTTTTATAAAGATTGTCTAGTACAGCGTACTTGTATATTTTTTTCTATTATGCATGTTTTACTGTATTAAATTGGCATGCTTCTATGTATTTTGTTACGTCCCCCTGAGGACCTAGTCCCTTTCCAGGTATAGACGATCTTGACTATTCGCAAGAGCAAGGATCAGGACATGCTACTTCTCTCTCTTTCGAGAAGGTCTTCTCTTCGATCCTCATTGATCATTAGATGTAATTATTATGTTTTTCTTATATTCTAGTTTGGTAGTGGATTTGTCTCCACCCAACTACTTGTTCTTATCAAGTATTTTATACTTAATTTAGTTATATAGTTGATTGGTTATTTGATTTGGTGGATGAGATCTAGTTATGCCCCAGACTTATGACATAAATCTATACCACTTGTGAATTGTTATTCATAATACAGAGTATGTATGTGTTATAGTTTTTATATATTGGAGTTGCCATATACATACGACTGGCATGCTTTCGTATTCCTAGTCCTATGTATTTTGGGACTGGGGCGTGACATCTCTCTTCATTACTTCATTTCTTTCTCTCTCTTGTGTTTTCTCTCCATTTCCATAGGCAAGTACATCTTGCATGAGATATAAAGAAACCCTCCATATTATTGTTCAATTATGTTTGTTATGTGTTTCTAAGCAATTTTAGTTCTTAGAGTTTTCTGTTTTGATGGGTAATTTTGAGTAGATCTACATTTCTAACTTCGGATTTTATGGATTTCTTGAGTTTTTCTTGTTTTTTATTTATTAAACATGTATTTTTGAAAATCAATTTTTGCTACATGATAGAGCTTTCAATTTCAAGCATTTTTGCTTTGGTTCACTCAATTTGGGCTTAAAATGAGGATTTTATGGACAAAATAAGATTTTAGATTTTGAGAGTTTTTGCCATTCCCGAATATGCTATTTAGAGAAGACAAAGTCTTCATACAATAAGCAAGTTATGCGGCCGAGAGTGCTATGCGGCCTGAGCTTCTGCCGCATACTGACCATCATGCGTTCATCTTATAGGACGTATGACTGCCATCAAACAAGTGTTCTGGAGATTATCCTTGGACTCCTTGTGTGTTCACTCGCTGAACGAATGAGAAATTTTCTAAGTCTAAAATACCTCCATGCCGCATCAAACTCCATGCGACACCGACCCATATGCCACTAGCCGGCATATGCGGCAACCAGAGCATGCGACCACTTTTCCTTGGACGCATGACTCTAAAATCTTGGCATATCTTTTTTTGGCTTTAACTTTTCTTCCTAACATACTTTATGGCTTGTCACATCACTGACACTTTATTCATTGCCCATCACTTTAATACTTGTCCTAAGGAGTAGACTTTATTCACATATGCGGCCAAGTGGAGCATGCGACCTGACTACATATGCGGCCAAGTGGAGCATGCGACCTGATTACATATGCGGCCAAGTGGTTCATGCGGCCCTGACTTCATATGCGGCCAGGACTGGTTATGCGGCCCTTACTTCATATGCGGCCTAGAGTCATATATGGCCTAGACTTCCTATGCGGCCTAGAGACCCATACGGCCTTGCTTGTTTTAATTGAATATTTTTGTATTCTTTCATGACCCAATATATAATTGGTAATTGGACTCGAATACTGTATCTCTACTGATACAACTATTACATGATAATTGTCCATAATATTAATGTGCACTAAAGAGCGACACGTCGTGTCACATGTTAAGTAATTTTATTTGGGTTGTGCATCGACATACCTCCAAATTCCTGAATGAGTGATACAATAAATATTTTTTCCCCAGCATAGGAATAATAAGTGAGTCAACTACCAAAGCATGGCTAAGATTTTGATTGATTGAATGTTGCATACACGCTCAGGTGAATCCAGATTTAACTTTCATTGATTCGTATCTAACGTGCCCATACTTTATACCACATCTTAAGAGAAATTCTCATGTAACCATGCCTTGAGATTTCAAACACAACATAGGGCTAATTAGGTAACTAAAAGTGGTAGTAACATTAGAGAGAACGGTATTCTGAGATCATGTCAACAAACCTTCCCAAAGAGATTCATTCTAAGTGCGTTGTGGTCTGGCCACCACAGATATTATATATCATAGGCCTTAGTAGAGTGTATTATCTGACATATTATTACGCTGAGTCACTATTTTACTACAGGAGTACTGGAACAGCTAATACCGTATTTTTAGCGCAGTGGCCCTACGGAGAACTGGTGCATCTCGTGAATACCTGTTTTATTCATTTATTGGTTCAGTTAGCTTATTTTCGGCATTGGCGTGATCTGAGAATAGCTATTATGCATTATTTCTGAGATAACCTCAGACCCCACAATTAGTAAGCCGTACAAGTGATTGCCCAATATAGAGGAAATGAATTTGGTTGTGATTGTATTATTCGGTTAGTAGCCTAGGAAAATGGACTATCATAGTGTGATGGTTCAACCCTTGTCCTTGTTATGTTGTAGGATTGGGCCTTTACGCTAGGATATGCCATGGACCTAAGTTACGACATCGAACCTATGTATTATCAGATATTTTTTCTTAAATTTTTTTACTCTATTTCGTGCTTCCTTTGTGGTACTTGCTATTTGGGGTCTAATCCCACTGGGTTTGCGTGGCCAGGTTTCGAGCCAACACCTTAGGATCTACCGTACCTTTCTCCAACTCATGGTGCGTACCAGGAACATGGTCGTAGGGGATAGCGAGTAGATTTTCCTCTTCCCTGTTCATCATTGTGCATTTACTTCTTTTAGGCGTTTAGCCACCGGCACCTTCTAGCCGCCTCGTCTGGACATTAGTTTTCTTACATGATTGTATTAAATCAGACTACAGCTGATCAGTTTTATGTAATTTTGTTATTCTTCTAGCTTCTTCTTTTTGCACAACTGTTCTCCAGAATATGTTGAGAAAGCATTTGGGATACCTTATTGCTTTATCATATATGCTCTATGCTTATTATTTCTTGTTTGAATAATTGAGACATAGAAGTTCTTGACCCTCGGAGACTTAATTATAGCATGCGCCCCCTTGTCTTATACAGCCTTGATCGCCATACGACGTCTAATACCTTGTACGGGATAGCTGTCCTTGTTTGTCTCCATATTCCGGTATTGGGGCATGACATGATTTTAATGGTGGCCCTTGCAGGTATGTTCTTCAAACTTGTGGGTTATCATGTTCATAGGAGTCTCAATCTAACATGATCCCTCTTGAAATCCTGAATTCGACCTCTTCGATACTCAGCTTGAATTCTTCCATATTGGTTTCTTCCTTGTTCCTTCTTATCCTGTACTTGATATTTTGTGTGCTCTTCTTTAGGGCTTATTCTTCCCCCGATGCTGCAGCAAAAAGAGAGGCAGAGTTGCCAATAGAACAAGATCCTGTAGAACCCCAACCAAGGATCCGAGTTGAGCCCACAATGAATGAGACAGAGCAACAGGCTCAAGGTATTCCCGTACCTCCCATAGAGTCGACAATACTGGATACTCCAGCCTTGCTAAAAATTATTTGTGGATTGTTGGTGGCCCAAACAACATCAGATGGTGGTACAACAACAATAACATCAATAACAACATCAACAACAGCAATAACAGAATGTCATGTTGAACCAAGGGTTACAAACGACCCTAGAACTAGGTGGAAGAACAGATTCCGGGGCATCTGTTAGATTTTGTAAACTGAACCACAGTTATTTCTATGGTACGACTGACACAGTTAAGGTAAATAATTGGCTCCAAGATGTTGAGACCATTTTGACAGCAGCTAAAGTTTCGGCCGAGGAACAGGTTGACCTTGTTTGCCTACAACTCCACGGTCTGGCAACTGATTAGTAGGCCATAATGGAGGTAGGATTGAGGCATCATATTTCATGGAACAATTTTTAGACCCGATTCAGGGTGAAGTGCTTTGGGATTATGGCTCAGTGTGAGTTGTTGTAAAGGTTCATTAACCTCGAGCAAGCTGGAAGGATAGTAGAGTGCTATGCGGTAGAGTTTTGCCTACTAAGCATATTTGCTCTAACCATGGTGGCAACAGAGTTGGAGAGAAAAATGAGGTTCCAGCAAAGACTTTACTTTGAGATCTTACACATGGTAGAGGTGCATGACTACTAGACTTTTGAGGCGGTATTGACAGCAGCCAAGAGGGTTGAGCTTACTTCTCAAATGATGGCATCCAGAAGAGTAGATCGGAAGAGGCCTCAAAGATAGAGCAATGAGGGAGGACCAGTACTGTAAACATTAATACCATCTCCTAGCATTCGCATCCATGACGTACAAATAAGAGGCCAGTAACCTCGACAGTGATAGCACCAACTCGGCAACAACAGCAAAGGCAGCAACAACGATGGGCACCGCAGACAGGTTGTACCTACTATGGTAAATAAGGTCATACTCAAGATATTTGCTGGGTAGCTAAAAGATTATGTTTGAAATATGGGAGCCCTGATCACAAAATTGTCGCATACCCATTGATACAGCAGCCAAGAGGACAAGTACAATAGTTTCATGTATTGCCATCTCCAAGGATAGTGCAGCAAGGGGGACCACCAACAACAGTACGACCATTAGCTCAACATTCGTTGTTGACGGAGGCCTAGCTTTATAGACAGCAACAACAGCAGAATTAGCAAGGGCAGTGACAATGGCAGCAAGATAAACAATAACAGGGAGCTCAACAAGGCCAAGGACAGGCACTCACCTTGTCTTTGGAGGAAGCTATGGTATCGGACGACGTAGTGGCTGGTAACATTTCCGTCACAAAATTTTTTCCATAGCTTTAATTGATTCTTGAGCTTTGCACTCATTTATATCTGCATAATATGCGACACGTATTAGATTAAAGTTTGAGGCATTGCCAACGAAGCTGAATATACTCACTAGCAATAGGATCGTAGAAGTTAGTAGGTTGTGCCTAGCATGTTCAGTTATAGTATATGGGTATTTATTACCTACAAAGTTGTTATTATCTTAGGCATGAACTGGTTGAAAGATAGTCATACAACGATAGACTCTCGTGAGGGTAGAGTATTGTTTAGAATTCCTGGTCTAGAGGGGTTTTTTTTAGCAGAATAGCAAGAGACAAGCATAACGGATGAGTCATAATAGTAGCAAGGAAATAAGACCCTCTGCCCAAGATAGTTAAAGAGTTCATGGATGTATTTTCGGACGAGCTTCCCGGATTACCCCCAGTTAGCGAAGCAGAGTTCTGTATAGAGTTGATGCCTGAAGAAAAACTAGTATTCCAGAAGGTGTAACCTATGTCACCATCAGAGCTTGATCAGTTATATCGACACATGGCAGAGCTGAAGGTAAAGAAGTTCATTCAGACCAGAGGATCACCGTGGGGAGCACCAACTGTATTAGTGAAGAAGAAGGATGGATTGACGCGAATGTGTATGGATTACAGGCGGTTGAATGCTGAATGCAGTGACTGTGAAGAACAAGTAGCCATTACCAAGGATTTATAAATTGTTTGACCAATTAAATGGAGCAAGAGTCTTCTCCAAGATAGATTTAAGATCATGATATCATCAGGTGCGAGTCTGGGAGTAGGATATATCAAAGACAATATTTAGGTTACGATATGGGTATTACAAATTCTTAGTTATGCCATTCGGACTGACTAATGCTCTAACGATATTCATGGATTTGATGAACCATATTTTCATTCCTTACATAGACCAATTTATGGTAGTATTCATAGATAAAATCTTGGTGTATTCTCATAATAAGGAGGAGCATGAAGATTATCTCAGATAGTGCTACAAACTTTGAGGGAGCACCAGTTATATGCGAAGCTTAGTAAGTATGAGTTTTGGTTAGATCGTATATCCTTTCTTAGGGACATTATTTTTGGAGCAGGAGTGTCGGTTGATCCCAAGAAGATAGATACAGTAGAGAACTGGCCAGTTCCAAAGATAATAGCAGAAGTGCGTAGTTTCCTGGGCTTGGCTGGATACTACAGGAGATTTGTGTCAGACTTTGCTAAGATCTCGGCACCTTTGACTCGGTTGATGTACAAGGAAGTTAAGTTTATCTGGTTAGCAGAATATCAGACAGCCTTTGAAGAGTTGAAGAAGAAGTTAATCTCTACACCAATCCTTACTCTTCCAGCAGGCTCCAGAGGATTCACGGTATACTGTGATGTATCTGGAAAAGGACTTGGATTTTTTTTATGCAACAAAGAAGAGTGATAGCGTATGCTCCTCGGTAGCTCAGGGATTATGAGAAGAACTATCCAACTCACGGTTTAGAGCTACCAGCAGTAGTATTTTTAGTTAAGCTATGGAGGCAGTACTTATATGGTGATAGAGTAGAAATATTCACAGATCATAAGAGTTTTAAATATGTGTTCATGCAGAAGGACATAAGCATGAGGCAAATAAGGTGGCTAGAGTTGTTGAAATATTATGACATGGAACTTCAGTACCATCCAGGCAAGGCTAATGTAATAGCTGATGCACTTAGCAGAAGAGGAAAAAAAATTTATGTTGACTACTCAGAAGCACATTCTAGATGACTTACGAGGGACGGGTATCGAGATAGTACTTCCAAAGAGCACAAGATTTCAGGCTAGCCTACAGATTCAGTCAACTTTGGTAGATAGAATCAAACTAGCTCAGGCAAAGGAACCAAAGATTCAAAAGCTACGAGAAGAATGTGAGTCAGGTCTTCGGAAGGAGTTGACAATACATGCGGATTGAACACTAAGGTTTGGGAATCATCTATACATAATAAGAAAGGATATTCAGCTAGAAGTTATGATTGAAACACACAGTTCCCAGTATTTTATTCATCCGGGGGGCACGAAGATATACCAAGATATCAAGCAACACTTTTTATGGAATAGAATGAAGAGGGAAATAGCACGCTTTGTATCGCGATGTCTGATATGTCAGCAAGTAAAGGCAGAACAACAGAGGATGACAGGATTATTGTAGTCACTTTCTATTCCAGAGTGGAAGTGGGAACACATCGTGATGGACTTGATGACTAGTTTACCTAGATCACTGACTAGTCGAGATACAGTTTGGGTGATAGTGGATCGCCTCACAAAAGTAGTCACTTTCTTCCTTTTCGAGTAGGACGGTCTATAGAATAATTGGCTAAAATGTATATATGACAAATAGTGAGACAACACAGTATCCTAGTAAGTATCGTATCAGATCGAGACACACGGCTCACTTCATATTTTTTAAAAAATTGCATCAGAGTTTGGACACCAAGTTAAGATTCAGCACAACTTACCATCCCCAGATAGATGGACAATCAGAGAGAACCATCCAGACCTTAGAGGATATGTACCTTAGACCTAGGTGGATGTAAACCCCCTGATTTTTCAAAATTTTTAATTTTGGATTTTACACAATTTTCTGGAATTTTCTGGTATTTTCTGTAATTAAAAACAGGGTTTTAATTATTAAATAATTTTTAATTAATAATAACCAGAATTAAAATATTATAAAAATAATATTTTTGGGTATAAAATGAAAAACTGGACTTAGAGTAATTTTTTTGGAATTTATCGGGCCCCGGACCTATTTTTTTTACACCTAAAACTATTTATTTAATTATTTATTTATTTATTATTTATTTATGGATTATTATTATTATTATTATTATTATTATTATTTTTATTTTCGGCCCAGCCCACTGGACCCGGCCCATTGGGCCCAAACCCGACCCAGCCCCCGGCCTAGCGGGTCGGACGGGTCGGCCAGACCCGGACCGCCTGAACCCGACCCGGCCATCCTCTCCCTCCCCACGTCTCTCTCCCTCCCCGCTTCTTCCGACGGAGCCGCCGCCTCCGGCTCGCTCCGCATGCACCTCACCCCACATCCACCCCCTCTCTCCGCCTCCTCCGCCCCGCTCGAACAGTCCCAGCCTCCTCCCCGGCCTATATAACCCTAGATCTTCCCTCTCTGTTTCCCCCACCGTGCACCACCCCGCTCCCCGCCTCCAGGCCGCTGCCACCGCCTCCGGAGCCACCGTCCCGCTCACCTTGCCCCGTCAACGGCAGCCCCGGCTCCTACCCTCTCCTCCTTTCTCCCCTTCTCTACTCGACGAGCAGCCGCTGCAGCAGCCGAGCGCCGCCCTCTCCGCTCCGGCGTGGCCGCCCTCCGCCGCAGCTCCGCCTCCCCGAGAGCCGCCCAGCCCCGGCCGAGCTTTCCCTCGCTGCCCCCAGCCCTCTCAGGCGGTCCTCCGGCCGCCGCAGCGTGCCCTAGCCCTAACCCTAGGCTGACACTGTCGAACACGGACACGGGACACAGTGTCCGTGTCGAGTCGGCCACGACGAATCCTCGGTTTTTCAGTCCTGTTCTGGTACTTATAACTTTCTCCTCGCCGCCCCGTTTTCGATTCCATAAATTGCGTTACGAAGCCTGTATGACCCTCTCGATGCCCGGACAAACCGCTCGGGGCATCGCGTCCTGTGGTGATCGCACACCGCGATCCAAAAATAGGAAAAACAACGACCTGATTCACCCCGGAACTGGGTACGCCCTGCCAAACGGGACGACTTGGTCGCGCACGGTCATCACAGATACGTGCGCGTCGTTGATACGGACGTGTGGGATTTCGCAGAAGTCAATTCGGGTGGGCGTGCACACCGGGATCAACGCGTATCCACTTACATCGCCCGTATTCGACTTTTCTGAATTGCGTCCTAACTTTGTGTACACATGTCAGATCGAAACGAAACTTTCACCATCGGACTCGTAGCGATACGCTGGTCCTGTGACCCAAGTTTGGTTCGATTCTGAGAACGTTGACGAAATCGCGTGTCGTGGGCCCCACAGGCCCCGCTCGACGGGCGATTTTGTGATCGGCTCATCGAAATCCAATTCTGAAAGTTCCGTTGGGTTCGTATCATTGTTCCTGACCTGTTGACACTAAGTTTGGTGAATTTGGAGACCTTCGACCCTGACACATTTTTTGGTGCAAAGCGGGCCCACTTGTGGACCCCGTTTTGACCCAAAATTGTCGTTTTTGCCCTTGTCTCCAAATTGGACTCAAGGATAGGCGTTTCTAGTTGATTGATATTTTTTGGATCTGATGGTGATATTTATTTCAGCAACCGGAGTACCGCCTACAATCCCAGCTGAAGTCAGAGCAGCAATTGGAACCAGAACCACAGGCAAGTGTACCTTGCCAAACCCTGCAGCTTGCTACTTATTTCCTTGACTTGTTTATACAGCAGTGGGCAAGTAAAGCTTGCCAAATCACAGTAATTCCTGTTATAGGGCTTTGCCTGAATTCTTATTTAAATACATATAATCTTGTGTAATTGTTCAACCCAGGACCGAGTGACTTTACTTAGCGTCCGATTGCCAGTCGGGTGCCAACTCCGTACGCGGAGTTATGTAACATCACATAGAGATGGATATCGAGATCCGATAATTCTCGTACTTATCTTATCAAGTACATCAGAACCCAGGATACTTGACACTATTTCATGAGACAGAGTCTTCCTGAGACATTCAAGGTGATTCTGTATAGGATACATATTTTATGATCTAGACATTACATTCATAGACATTTGATTCATAGCTATCAGACTTGCTGCATTAGTTATAATCGTGCGTGACATGGACATGAGGCATCGTAGACATGTGGGATTACATTGGGTGGTGAGAGACACACAGGCTACAGGCTGATCTCATATATATATAATATAGTATATTTTATAGTATAATTTATAGTTATTGCTGCTACCCGGCTCCCCGACACAGAGCTTGTAGTGGCTTCAGCTTGAGTTCTAGTGATGCTCTCATATTGCATATCACATAAGTTGGTTACATAGCTTACCCTCTTGTTTATTTATCTGTTGTACTGCATTTATTTGGCTTGTATTTTCTGTACCTTGCTGTCCCCTGAGGACCTGGATCCGGATTATGTCCCCATGAATAGCTGAAGAAAACTACCCCAAGGTGTACGGTACAGGAGTACTCCTTGGAGCAGAACCAGGAACCGAGGACGAGATAGTGGCAGAAGACTTCTCCTAAGTACCGGCTTCTTCTACTCAGTATTTCTATTTCCAGTTGATTTATTTCCTGTCTATTTCCTTTAATGTAACAGACTGATTCTCGAATTATTTCCCGAGACACTTATTGATATTGCTTATTTATTTTCATTTGCATTATTTCTGGCAATTAATCTGTATTTATTCTGTGGATGAGATTAGAAATACCTGAGACTTGTAAAATTTTCCTGTTAGACTACAACTTAAGCATGCCCTGATGGATCCATTAAATTGGGTTGTCCATCGGTGCGTGCTGCTGACCATTGTCACGTGTCCAGTCCCTCGGCATTTTTGGGACTGGGGCGTGACATGGTTTTTGTGGTGGCCCATGCAGGTCTACGACTAAATCGTTCGATTTCAACTTAGGGACCGAACATGCCTGCAATAAGATAGGATAAGTTTTTAGGATCTCATCCACTTGCTTGAATCGTTCTTGATATCTATTCGAATTAATTTATTGACTTGTATCCTGCCTTGATTCCTGTGCGCCTCTTATTGTTTATTTTGGATGCAGGGAAATGGACCCACAAGAGTGCAACGAGACTCCCGCCGGAACACCACAAGCTACAGGTGTCACCTATGACGACGAAGTGACACCAGTCGGAGGAGTTCTATCAACTCAACAGAGTCAGCAGGCAGGTCAACCTACCTCCAGATTCCGGCACGATGACATCCCGTCTCCGCCGCAGTTCGTTCCACCAACGCCCGTACTCCCACAAGGACCGCCAATTGACGGGCAACAGATATTCCAAATTATCTACGCGATGATGCAAGCTCAGCAATAAGTCCAATACGAGGCTCAGCGTCGCGAGGCTAATTTCTTGAGGGACAATATCGTAACTGCACTGGAGCAGGCCAACCTATCCGCTCGACGGCCATCAACGGGCTCAATCACTGACTTCCGCCAACTGAAGCCCCATACTTTTTCTTGCAAAGAGGAGCCCACAGAAGTTCATGAATGGCTCACCAACATTCGGCATCAACTTGAAGCAGCCGAGCTTCCACGAGAACGCTGGATGACTGCCGTCCGAATGCAATTGACAGGCAACGCGCACCACTGGTGGTTGTCTGAGGAGGCACGACTCGGACCAGACCGAGTCACTTGGAAAGAGTTTTCCAGGCTCTTTCAGGAGATGTACATTCCGGCTATCGCACGATCAGAACTGCGGGACAAGTTCAATCGCCTCACCCAGGACTCTATGACGGTGGAAGAGTACAACGCATAATTCATTCGTCTGAGCCGCTTCGCTCCAATCCTGATCCCGACAGAGGAAGAGAAGGCCGAGAAGTTCTTCGACGGACTAAACTTTGATCTGTAGAGACTCATCGGATCCGTCGCACCTACCTCCTACTCGAACGTTCTCGCTGCAGCCCGACGCATGGAATGCGTCACCAGGAGGGAGTCTTGCCACAAGCGGCCAATTACCTCAGCACCAGACAGAGCATCATCGGGAGAATCTGCGAAGAGATCTCACACGAACCAGCCACCCAGGACAGCTTCGCAGACCCTTCCTACCTGTCACTACTGCGGCAAGATAGGCCATGTCGAGGAAGACTGCAGACGCAAGTTGGGATTATGCTTGATTTGCAGAACCAATCAACACATAGCCAAGGACTGTCCCCAGCATCGAGATGGAGCACCAAGGGCAAACCAACTAGCTTTACCAGCACCGAGGCCACCTCTGGCACCTCAAGCAGCACTTTTCTAGCAAGCCCAACAGCAGCAGAGGAGTCCACCACAAGGACGAGGGCAAGCTTATGCGATGACTGTGCAGGACGCTGATGCGCGTAAGTGATTCGTAGTTATCCGTTTCTAGTCTTGTGTAGCTCGTGCCTATTGGTTCGTGACCTCAGCCCCAACCTAGTAATTTGCAACTTGTTAATAACAACCTGGTTTTCATAAAAGTTGTAGTTTTCTTGTTTTAACTAGAATTTCTCTGGAAGTGTATAACTTTCATTTTTAGGGAAACGGTATTTCCCTAAGTATCTTGTGACGTGTTTCGAACAGTGCTTGCGACCGCGTCATCTCTGTTGACTGGTTATTCTTTGATTGCGAGGACACAATCCTCTTAAGGGGGTAGATTGTAAATTCCCTGATTTTTCAAAATTTTCAAATTTGGATTTTACACAATTTTCTAAAATTTTCTGGTATTTTTCTGTAATTAAAAACAAGTTTTAATTATTAAATAAATTTTAATTGATAATAAATAGTATTAAAATATTATGAAAATAATATTTTTGGGTGTAAAATGAAAAACTGGACTTAGGGTAATTTTTCTGGAATTTATCGGGCCCCGGACCTATTTTTTTACACCTAAAACTATTTATTTAATTATTTATTTATTTATTATTTATTTATGGATTATTATTATTATGATTATGATTATTATTATTTTTATTTTTATTTTCGGCCCAGCCTACTGGACCCGGCACATTGGGCCCAAACCCGGCCCAGCCCCCGGCCTAGCGGGTCGGGCGGGTCGGCCAGACCCGGACCGCCCGGACCCGACCCGGCCACCCTCTCCCTCCCCACGTCTCTCTCCCTCCCCGCTTCTTCCGGCGGAGCCGTCGCCTCCGGCCAGCTCCGCCCGCACCTCACCCCACGTCCACCCCCTCTCTCCGCCTCCTCCGCCCCGCTCGAACCCCCCCCCCAGCCTCCTCCCCGGCCTATATAACCCTAGATCCTCCCTCTCCGTTTCCCCCACCGTGCACCACCCCGCTCCCCGCCTCCAGGCCGCTGCCACCGCCTCCGGAGCCACCGTCCCTCTCGCCTTGCCCCATCGACGGCAGCCCCGGCTCCTCCCCTCTCCTCCTTCCTTCCCTTCTCTCCTCGACGAGCAGCCGCTGCAGCAGCTGAGCGCCGCCCGCTCTGCTCCGGCGTGGCCGCCCTCCGTCGCAGCTCCGCCTCCCCGAGAGCCGCCCAGCCCCGGCCGAGCTTTCCCCCGCTGCCCCAAGCCCTCTCCGGCGGTCCTCCGGCCGCCGCAGCGTGCCCTAGCCCTAACCCTTGGCTGACACCGTCGGACACGGACACGGGACACAGTGTCCGTGTCGAGTCGGACACGACGAATCCTCGATTTTTCAGTCCTGTTCAGGTACTTATAACTTTCTCCTCGCCGCCCCGTTTTTGATTCCGTAAATTATGTTGCGAAGCATGTATGACCCTTTCGATGCCCGGACAAACTGCTCGGGGCATCGCGTCCTGTGGTGATCGCACACCGCGATCCAAAAATAGGAAAAACAACGACCCGATTCACCCCGGAACTGGGTACGCCCCGCCAAACGGGACGACGTGGTCGCGCGCGGTTTTTACAGATACGTGCGCGTCATTGATATGGACATGTAGGATTTCACAGAAGTCGATTCGGGTGTGCGTGCACACCGGGATCAACGCGTATCCGCGGACATCGCCCTGTATTCGACTTTTCTGAATCGTGCCCTTACTTTGTGTACACATGTCGGATCGAAACGAAACTTGTGCCATCGAACTCGTAGCGATACGCTGGTCCTGTGACCCAAGTTTGGTTCGATTCTGAGAACGTTGACGAAATCGCGTGTCGTGGGCCCCACAGGCCCCGCTCGACGGGCGATTTTGTAATCGGCTCATCGGAATCCAGTTCTGGAAGTTCCGTTGGGTTCGTATCATCGTTCCTGACCTGTTGACAGTAAGTTTGGTGAATTTGGAGAACTTCGACCCTGACACATTTTTCGGTGCAAAGCGGGCCCACCTGTGGACCCCGTTTTGACCCGAAATTGTCGTTTTTGCCCTTGTCTCCAAATTGGACTCAAGGACGAGCATTTCTAGCTGATTGATAATTTCTGGATCTGATGGTGATGTTTAATTTAGCAACCGGGGTACCGCCTGCAATCCCAGCTGAAGTCAGAGCAGCAATTGGAACCAGAACCACAGGCAAGTGTAACTTGCCAAACCCTGCAGCTTGCTACTTATTTCCTTGACTTGTTTATACAGCAGTGGGCAAGTAAAGCTTGCCAAATCATAGAAATTCCTATTATAGGGCTTTGCCTGAATTCTTATTTAAATACATATAATCTTGTGTAATTGTTCAACCCAGGACCGAGTGACTTTACTTAGCGTCCGATTGCCAGTCGGGTGCCAACTCCGTACGCGGAGTTGTGTAACGTCACATAGAGATGGATATCGAGACCCGATAATTCTCGTACTTGTCTTATCAAGTACATCAGAACCCAGGACACTTGACACTATTTTATGAGACAGAGTCTTCCTGAGACATTCAAGGTAATTCTGTATAGGATACATGTTTTATGACCTAGATATTACATTCATAGACATTTGATTCATAGCTATCAGACTTGCTGCATTAGTTATAATTGTGCGTGACATGGACATGAGGCATCGTGGACATGAGGCATAGGATTACATTGGGTGGGGAGAGACACACAGGCTACAGGCTGATCTCATATATATAAAACATAGTATATTTTATAGTATAATTCATAGTTATTGCTGCTACCGGCTCCCCGACACAGAGCTTGTAGTGGGTTCAGCCTGAGTTCTAGTGATGCTCTCATATTGCATATCACATAAGTTGGTTACATAGCTTACCCTCTTGTTTATTTATCTGCTGCACTACATTTATTTGGCTTGTATTTTCTGTACCTTGCTGTCCCCTGAGGACCTAGATCCGGATTATGTCCCCAGAAATAGCTGAAGAAAACTACCCCGAGGTGTACGGTACAGGAGCACTCCTTGGAGCAGAACCAGGAACCGAGGACGAGATAGTGGCAGAAGACTTCTCCTGAGTACCGGCTTCATCTACTCAGTATTTCTATTTCCAGTTGATTTATTTCCTGTCTATTTCCTTTAATGTAACAGACTGATTCTCGGATTATTTTCCGAGACACTTATTGATATTGCTTATTTATTTCTATTTGCATTATTTCTGGCAATTAATCTGTGTTTATTCTGTGGATGAGATTAGAAATACCTAAGACTTATAACATTTTCCTGTTAGACTACAGCTTAAGCATGCCCTGATGGATCCATTAAATTGGGTTGTCCATCGGTGCGTGCTGCTGGCCATTGCCACGTATCCAGTCCCTCGGCATTTTTGGGACTGGGGCGTGACAGTGGATCTTGGGAGAATCACCTTTACTAGGTAGAATTTTCGTATAACAATAATTATCAGGCCAGTATTTAAATAGCAACTTTCGAAGCACTATATGGCAGGAATTATAGATCACCATTGGCTTAGGACGACATTGATGAGAGAAAGATGTTAGGTCCTGAAATGATCGCACAGACAGTAGAGATTGTCAAGCAGATTAGAGAACGACTTCGGGTTGCAAAAGGTAGGCATCGGCATTGGGCATATCAGCATCGTAGGCCTTTAGAGTTTCGTATCGGCGACCACGTATTTTTGCAAATTTTGCCAACCCATAGATTCATTAGATTCGGGGTTCGCAGGAAGCTTAGTCCGCGATACATAGGTCCGTTCGATATTCTCGAGCGGGTAGACGATGTTGCTTATCGTCTTGCCCTTCCGCCTTCACTACGTAAGGTACACAATGTATTTCATGTGTCTTAGTTGTATATGTATATTCCAGATCTGAGTCATATCCTCGATCACTCTGAATTAGTCGTTGGTACCGACTTATATTACGAGGAACAACCCGTATTCATATTGGCCCGAAGGAAGAAGGTGCTTAAGAATAAGACTATTTTTCTTGTCCGGGTTGCTTAGTGTCATCACTCTCTAGGGAAATCAATATAGGAGCGTGAGGACGATATTCGATCCCGGTAACCGTATCTATTCAATTCAGAAGTTATATTCTTTTTTACGCCTTCATATCTTGGATTATGTGATCACCTATATATTGTGATGATATTGCTTGCATGTATATTTTCTAATAGATTTGGAACGTATTTTATTTTAGCATGGTTGCATGTGCATAGAGACTAGACCCAATCTTTTGTTTAACCTGGTTCATGGTTCATTTTGTGGGTTGGTTCTAATCATGAGAACCTTTGGTTCAACCCTCAACCCAACCATATATAACCCAACATTTTCCTTCACTCTCTTCATTACTTTATTTCTTTCTATCTTTTGTGTTTTATGTCCTATTTTCCATAGACAAGTACACTTTGCATGAAAAATAGAGAAACCCTCCATATTATTGTTCTATTTTGTTTGTTATATATTTCTAAGCACTTTTAGTTATTGGAGTTTTTTATTTTGATGGGTGGTTTTGAGTAGATATATATTTCTAACATAGGATTTTATGGGTTTTATGGATTTTATGAGTTTTTCTTGGTTTTGATCTATTAAACATGTATTTTCAAAAATTAGTTTTTGCTACATGATAGAGCTTTCAATTTCAAGTATTTTGGCTTTTGGTTCACTCGATTTGGACTTAAAGTGAGGATTTTATGGACAAAACACGATTTTAGTTTTTGGGAGTTTTTGCCATTTCCGAATATGATATTTGGAGAAGATAAGTCTTTATGCGGCCAGCGAGTTATGCGGCCTAGAGTGCTATGCGGCCTGAGCTTCCGTCGTATACTAACCCACATGCGTCCATCTTATTGGACGCATGACTGCCATCACACAAGTGTTTTAGAGCTTATCCTTGAACTCCTTGTGTGTTCACTCGCTGAACAAATAAGAAATTAGCTAAGTCCAAGGGACCTCTATGCAACATCGAAATCCATACGACACCAACCCATATGCGGAAAGCAGGCATTTGCGGCAAGCAGAGCTTGCGGGCACTTTCCCTTGGATGCATTACTCTGAAACCTTGGAACATCTTTCTTTGGTTTTGTCTTTTTTGCCTGACACACTTTATATCTTGTCACATCACTGATTCTTTATTCATTGCCCGTCACTTCAATACTTGTTCCAAGGAGTAGACTTGAACCCTGAGCATGCGTCCGGACATCATATGTGGCCAAGTGGAGAATGTGTCCTGACTTGATATGAGGCAAAGTGGTTCATGCTGCCGTGACTTCATATGTAGCCAAGTGGTTCATGCTGCCGTTACTTCATATGCGGCCAGGACTGGTCATGCGACCCTGACTTTATATGCGTCCTAGAGTCATATGCAGCCTGGACTTCCCATGTGGCCTAGAGACCCATGCGACGTTGCTTGTTTTGATTGAATATTTTTGTATTCTTTTACGACCTAATATATAATTGGTAATTGGACTCGAATATTGTATCTGTGCCAATACCAAACTATTATCTGATAAATATCCATAATATTAATGTGTGCCGAGGAGCGACACATCGTATAACATGTTAAGTAAATTTTTTGGGTTGTGCATCGAGAATGCCTCTAAATTCCTGAATGCGTGATACTAAAAATATATATTGTTTCTCAGCACCGGCATAATAAGTAAGTCAACTACTAAAGCATGGCTATGATATTGATTGACTCAATATTGCATATACGCTCGAGTGAATCCAGATTTGACTTCCATAGATTTATATCAAGTATGCTCGTACTTTGTACGATATCTTAAGCTAATGTGACCACGCCTTGAGATTTTGAACACAACATAGGGCTAATTAAGTAATTAAAAGTGGTAGTAACATTGGAGGGAACGATATCCCGAGATCATGCCAACGAACCTTCCTACAAAGATTCATTCTAAGTGCGCTGTGGGCTGGCTACCACAGATATTGTATATCATCTTCCTTAGTGGAGTGTAGTATCTGACATATTATTATGCTGAGCCACTGTTTCTATATAGGAATATTGGAACCGCTAATACCATATTTTTAGTGCAGTGTCCATACAGGAAACTGGTGCATCACATGAATACCTATTTTATTCATCTATTGGTTAGGTCATGTTCGACACTGGCGTGATTTGAGGATACCTATTATGCATTATTTCTGAGATACACTCATACCCCATAATTAGCAAGCCGATAAGTGATTGGCCGATATAGAGGAAATGGACTTGGTTGTGATTGTATTATTTGGTTAGTAGCCTAGAAAAATAGACTATTATAGTGTGATGGTTCAACCATTATCCTTGTTTGGTTATAGGGTTTGGCCTTTGCGCTAGGATATGCCTTGGACCTATGTTATGACTCCGAACTTATGTATTATTAAATATTTTTCCTTGGGTTTTTGTTTCTCCATTTCGTGCTTCTTTTGTCGCACTTGCTATTTGGGGTCTAACCCCACTGGTATTGCATAGCCAGGTTTTGAGCCAGCAACAGATGATCCAGCGTACCTTTCTCCAACTTATGGCGCGTACCAGGAACATTGTCGTAGGGAATAACAAGTGGATTTTCTTCTTCCCTACTCATCATTATTCATTTAATTCTTTTGGGCGTTTAGCCACCGGCACCAGTTAGCCCGCTGGTCTGGACATTAGTTTTCTTATATGATTGTATTAAATTAGACTGTAGCTGATCACTGTTATGTACTTTTGTTACTCTTTCAGCTTCTTATTTTTGTATAGCTGGTCTCCAGAATATCTTGAGAAAGTATTTGGGATATCTTATTGCTTTATCATATTTGCTCTATGCTTACTGTTTATTGTTTGAATAATTGAGACATAGAAGTTCTTGATCTTAGGAGACTTGATTGTAGCATGCATCCCCTTTTCTTATACAACCGTGACCATCGTACGACGTATAGCACCTTGTATGGGGTAGTTGGCCATGTACGTCTTCGTATTTCGGTACTGGGATATGACAGCATAGTGTGGGAGGCATCATCGATACAAAATTTGAAACATGCACTCTCATAGCATGTAGCAAGTTATGTCACACATCGGTGCACATTTATAACACATATGCACATAGCACATAGTAATTGTATTAGGACGTTTACAAGAAATCGGATCGAATTACCAACTTACAATTGGTCGTATGAGCCTTATCACATTGGGACACATGTCTCATGTTATGCACATAGCTGGTTAGTCGCTTATGACATAATAAATTCTAGCATAGGGTCCTGTCTAGCACAGGTTGAGTTACTGGGTCCATTCTTCTGAAGGATCAATCACAAGAAATTATCAAGAATAACCACTCAGAATAAAGAAATATTCTAAGTAAAATAGCTAAGCCGTATGCACAACTTGGCGCATGTGACGGTTGTCGCATAGGCTGTCGGCCACATGCTGCCCCGGGCCGCATATGGCTCTAGGCCGTATATTGCTCCAGACAGCATAAGCTCCCAGGCTGCATGCTACCTCCAACCTGTATGCTCTAAAAAAAGTCCACTCTCATGAAACAAGTGCCGAAGTGATGTATGACAGAGAAAAGTGACTGAAGTGATAGATGTGACAAGCCATAAAGTGTGTCAGAGAAAAAAGATAAAA
The DNA here is from genome assembly GCA_036927795.1 of Iris macrosiphon. Classification (NCBI taxonomy): domain Eukaryota; kingdom Viridiplantae; phylum Streptophyta; class Magnoliopsida; order Asparagales; family Iridaceae; genus Iris; species Iris macrosiphon. The sequence continues at coordinate 122,318,055 of JAYESA010000014.1, read as the reverse complement.
TCATAGAAATATGTGCGCATGGTTCAGAGTTATGGATCCAAAAATGGTGGCCGCATACTCTCCACGCCGCATAGGTCACTCGGCCGCATATTGCTCTTTTGGACTTAGCGAATTTCTCATTCGTTCAGCGAGTGAAAACATAACTAGTTCAAGGATTAGCTCCAGAATACTTGTATGATGGCATTAATGCATCTAATAAGATGGACTCATGCTGCTCAGTATGCGGCAAAGAGCTTAGGCCGTATAGAACTCAGGCCACATAGCAGTCTCCAACCCACATAACTCGCTGGCCGCATGAAGACTTTGTCTTCTCCAAACAACATGTTCGGCCATGGCGGAAGCTCCAAAAACCAAAAATTTATTTTGACCATAAAATCCTTATTTTAAGTTCAAATTAAGTGAACCAAAAGCCAAAATGCTTGAAATTGAAAGCTCTATCATATAACAAAAATTGGTTTTTGAACGAGGAGTGACAATTAGCAAGCAGGCTTGAAGATCACTTTAAACTTCTTGAGGTATCTGAGGAGAAGAGAGTTGCATGTGTGTCACACCCTGTCCCACAATACGTAGGACTAGGAATATATGAGTATGTCAGCCGTATATTTATGGTAACTCCAATATATGGAAACCATAACACATACATACGCTATATTATGAATAACAATTCACAAGTGGTATAGATGTCACAAGTAACAGGCAATATTAATATCATCCACAAAACAAAATAGAAATAAATAACCAAATATGGCAATGAACCAAGTATGAAATAGTCAAGAAGAACTAATAGTTGGGGGGGAACAAATCCACTACCAAACAAAAATATGAAAGAAAATATAATAAGTACATCATCTAATGATCAGAGAGGATCGAAGGGAAGAACTCCTAGAAAGAGAATGGAGAATCAAGTTCTGATCCGTGCTCCTGCGAATATTCATGATCGTCTATACCTGGAAAGGGATCAGGTCCTCAAAGGGACGTAACAGGATACATAGAAGCATGGCAAAAGTACAGTAAATAAATATGCAAGAGAGACAAAAAAATAATAACAAGAAATGGTAAAACTATGACAATACGATATCTAAGAGGGTTGCATGTTATGAGAACAACAGTATCAATCTTGGCTATAGGTAAACCGTGTAATAAGAACCGCAGTCCGATGAGGCACTAACAGTCATATCACTAGTCTCAATCACAATCCGGTGAGTCACTAACGACTAAGGGGTCAAGTAAAAAAATCTCTATTATAACCCAGTGAGGTGCTAAAAGTCAAAATTTGATCACAATAGCCAACGCCTAATAACGATATCCTCGCCTAGGAAACTAAGGAATCAAGTCAAATTGGTCAAGGCATGGTCAGGGACTAATATCAAGTCAAGTTTAAAACGGGGCCACAGGATCATGTCATATCGTACACACAGGGTGGAGCATATATCAAATATGTAACGAGAAAGTAGAGACGATCAGCATATATGGAAGTCAAATACTATACGCACATGTAAAACAAAAAATAAGAAGAGTATCATATGATAATTCAAATATGACAAAGAGGATCAAAAAACTATATATAACAAGAAATAATAACTCGAAAGGAAAGCATGCAAAATACTATACAAGAGTTAGTAAGGTATCTTGCCTGCTCCAAAAAAGGAGGAATTCGTAACTCAAGACGTCGTCCGATTTATCTGTCACATAAATTAAAAAAGTTAGATCTACAAAAGTGGTTGTATAAGTTTTCTAGTATAATATATTTTAATTATGAATAAAATAACCAAAAATACTAAATTAATTTAATTATATTATGATTTTAAGGCTAAACCTAGATTTTAGTTTAAGAAAATTAATTTTACGAATTCGGGATCTATAGCACGCAAATCTAGGCATTATATTGACCAAAAAGTCAATCAAAACAAAACAAAGATTTTTGTGTGAAATTCTCTATATTTTAGCGCTACATAATTCTAGAATCGACGATTTCCTAAATCTCGAACATGAATAGAATTATCGCCCATATGGCGCACAAATGACAGTTTTCGGTAGTTTTTTTGTTACTTCTAGGTTGCAAGAATTTTTAGTATAGAAAACTCAAAAATTTAATTCTAATAAAAATGTATAATATATTTTGTCATGTTATTTTTCTGAAACTTCAAACTGATCGTGATTATTAGTTCGGGATCTCCCAAAATCTCGAAAACACTGAAAAGTATTAGATTTTGGACAACCGACAATCCACGAATTTTCAAGAAATTTAGGTTCATAATTTATGAAAATAAATTAGATATTTAGAAACTATGCCTCGAGAAAATTCTAACACAAAAAATGGGGATGCATTTGTAGTCCGAAGCTAGGAGTAATGGCGTCAGGAAGTTGAGAGAAACCCTAGATGAAACCGCCTTAAAGTCTCTCTCTCTCTCTCTCTCTCTCTCTCTCTCTCTCTCTCTCTCTCTTTCTCTCTCTCCTCTAATTATAATGAAACCCTACATATACACACATATATATAGGAAGTAGGGGATGGGTGGGCCCAGGCGGATAGGTTAGGCTGACTGTGTATGCTGACTGGGTATTTAAATAGGTTTTAATATCCAAAAAAAATTATTGAACAGTTTTGACCTAATTAACACCAAATAAATATGTAAATATTTCAAAAAAATCCAAAATTTTTAAAAATAATGTAAAATACCATAATATATCCTAGAAAAATACTTGGGACCAAATTATTCTCCTAGACTTGCACAATAAATTCTAGAATTTCTAAAAAATAGTATTTAGCCTATTTTAAAAACAAATAAATACAATTAAATTTCAAAAAATTCAAATATATTACAGAAAATATATTTAAGTATTTTAACCCTAAAAAAAATTTTGGTAGAAAAATATGCAAGTATGTTCTCACATTAAACCATGGAAGCCCTAGAAAATTATGTTTTCTAGGTTTTAATTTCTCAAAAATTATAAAAAAAATCCAAGAAATTCTAAAATAGCCTGAAGACGATTCTAAATAAGTATTTATATAAGTAATTAAATATAATAATTTATTTTCTAATTAACCAATAAAATAGTCAAAAGAAATCCAATAATTTAATAAAATTACTAAAAATATAAATTAACCATTAGGAAGTTTATATTCTACCAAACTTATAAGAATTTTGTCCTCAAAATTAAAACTAAACCATATTCGTTATAATTTAATATAGTCATTAACACTACATTTCCAAGTAGGAGTTCTTTCTAAAAGGTAATGGTGAGGCATCATAGCATTTTTCTTTCTTATCATTTATATACTATTCTTCTTTATCCCTTAAACTCATCTACACTACCCAACTTACAAGAACTCAACTTATGGTGTAATTGACCAATGAAGCATATATACCTAGTAAAAGTCACATTGTAACCTATATCAAGCACGAAAGAAACAATAAGATTGACGTTGTGAAAGGAACAAAAAAGATGCAATTCAAGCAGTCAAATAAGAATTCGAAACGAAATCAATGGAGGTGATTAAATAAGAGGATGAGATCCTATACTCGAATCCTATTCGCGAGCTTGCTCGGTATAGTAATGTAACCGAGACAATATATTCTCGACATGCATGGGCCACCACAACAATATGTCACGTCCCAATCCCAAAATACGTAAGACTAGGAATATGTGAGTATGCCAGCCGTATGTATATGTTAACTCCAATATAGGAAACCATAACACATACATACATTGTATTATGAATAAAAATTTACAAGTGGTATATAATGTCACAAATTACAGAAAATACTAATCTCATCCACAAAACCAAATAGAAATAGATAACCAAATATGGCAATGAACCAAGTATGAAATAGTCGAGAAGAACTTAAAGTAGGGTGGAGACAAATCCACTACCAAACTAGAATATGAAAGAAAATATAATAAATATATCATCTAATGACCAGAGAGGCTCGAAGGAAAGACCTCCTTGAAAGAGAATGGAGTAGCAAGTTCTGATCCGTGCTCCTATGAATAGTCATGATCGTCTATACTTGGAAAGAAACCAGGTCCTCAGAGGGACGTAACAAGATACATAGAAGCATGCCAAAAGTATAGTAAATAAACATGCAAGAGAGACAAGAAGATAAATACAAGAAATTGTAAAAATATGAGAATACGACATCTAAGAGGGTGGCATACCATGAGAACAACGATATTAATCATGGCTATAGGTAAATTGGGTAATAGGAACTATAGTCCGATGAGGTACTAACTGTCATATCACTAGTCTCAATCGCAACCCGGTGAGGCACTAACGACCAAGGGGTCAAGTGAATAAATCTCTATCGCAGCAAGGTGAGGCACTAACGATCCAAAATTTGATCATAATAACTAACGCCTAATAACGATATCCTCGCCTAGGGAACTAAAAAATTAAGTCAAATTGGTCAAGGCAAGGTCATGGACTAATGCCAAGTCAAGTTTAATACGGGGCCACAAGATCATGTCATGTCATACGCATAGGGTGGAGCATATATCAAATATGTGATAAGAAAGTAGGGATAAACAACATATGTGGAAGGCAAATACTATACGTAAACGTAAACAAAGAAAATAAGACTAGAGTATCATGTGATAAGTCAAATATGGCAAAGCGCATCAAGAAACTATTTACGACCAAAAATAATAACTAAAAAGGAAAACATATAAAATACTGTACAAATGTTGGCAATGTATCTTGCTTGCTCCAAAAAAGGAGGAAGTCACAACTCAAGAGGTCGTACGATTTATCCGTCTCATAAATTAAATAAGTTATATCTACAAAAGTAGTTAGATATATTTTCTAGTCTAATCTATTTTAATTATGAATAGAATAACCTTAAATAGTAATTTAATTTAATTATATTTTGATTTTAAGGCTAACCCTAGATTTTACTTTAAGAAAATCAAATTTACGAACTCGGGATCCGTGGCACGCAAATCGAGGCATTATATTTAACAAAAAGTCAACCGACACAAAACCAAAATTTGTGTGTAAAATTCTATATATTTTAGCACTATATAACGCTGAAATCGATGGTTTCACCAAATCTCAAACCGGTATGGAATTTTTGCCCATTGGGCGCACAAATGATAGTTTCTGGTAGTTTTTTTGTTACTTCTTGGTTGCACAAATTTTTCTAATAGTAAACTAACATATTTAATTTAGATAAAAATATATGTTATATTTTGTCATATCAAAATTCAGAAACTTCAAACGGATCATGATTCTGAGTTCGAAATCTCCCAGAATCTCAAAAACACCAAAATGTGTCAAATATTGGACAATTGGCAATCCACTAATTTTTCAGAAATTTAGGTTAATAATTTAGGAAAATAAGTTAGGTATTAAAAAACTATACCTAGAAACAGTTCCAACACAAAAAAATTGATGCATTTAGAGTCCGGAGCTAGGAGTAATGCCCTCGGGAATTTGGGAGAAACCCTAGTTGAAACCTCAACAAAGTCTCTCTCTCTCTCTCTCTCTCTCTCTCTCTCTCTCTCTCTCTCTCTCTCTCCTCTAATTTTGGAGAAAATAACAAAATCCTACATATACACACATATATATAGGCAGTAGCCAATGGGTGGGCCCAGGCAGGTAGGTTAAGACTGACTTTGTTTGCTAACTGGGTATTTAAATATGTTTTAATATCTAGAAATCGTTTATTAGTCAGTTTTGACTTAATTAACTCCAAATAAATATGTAAAAATATCAAAAAATTCAAAAAATATCTAAAAAATGTAAAATACCAGTATAAATACTAAATAAAAATACTTGGGACCAAATTATGCTCCTAGGCATGCACAATAAATTCTAGAATTCCTAAAAAATAGTATTTTGCCTATTTTAGTACCAAATAAATCCAATTAAATTCCTAAAAATTTCAAATTAATTATTAAAAATATATTTAAGTATTTTAACCCTAAAATAAATATTTAGTAAAAAAATATTCAAGTATGGTCTCATAGTAAATTATGGAAGCCCTAGAATATTATGTTTTCTAGGTTTTAATTACCCAAAAATTTTAGAAAAATCCAAGAAATTCTAAAATAGCCTGAAGATGATTCTAAATAAGTATTTATATAAATAATTAAATTAAAGAAGTTATTTTCTAATTAACCAATAAAATATCCAAAAGAAAGATAATAATTTAATAAAAATACTAAAAGAAAAAAATTAAAAATTATGGAGTTTACAGTCTACCCAACTTACAAGAATTTCGTCCTCGAAATTATAACTAAACCATATTCATAATAATTCACTATAGTCATTAACACTACATTGCCAACTAGCAGTTCTTTCTAAAAGGTTATGGTGAGCCATCATAGCATTTGTTTTTTTATCGTTTGTACACTATTCTTTTTATCCCATAAATATATGGTTTAATTGACCAATGAAGCATATATACCTAGTACAAGTCACCTTCCAAACCTCTATCAAGCATGAACGAAAAGATAAGATTGTCGTTGTTAAAGGATAAAGCAAGATACAATTCAAGCAGTCAAATGAGAATTTGAAACCAAATCAAAGGAGGTGATTAAATAAGTTGATGATATCCTATCCTCTAAGCTGAGTAAGTGCAAATTCTGGTCGGACAACATACCTTTCCTCGAGCATGTTATTTCTGCGGAGGGCATTTCAGTCGATCCAAAGAAAGTCGAAGCCATCGTGGAGTAGAAGAGACCTGAGTCGGCCAGCAACATTTGAAGGTTTCTTGGTCTTGCGGGCTACTACAGAAGATTTGTTAAAGATTATTTAAAGATAGCTTCGTCTTTGACTCATCTCACTCAGAAGGTCGTAATGTTCATGTGGTCAGACGATTGTGAAGCTTCATTCTTAGAATTAAAGTGACATCTCAACTCGGCACCGATTCTTACACTCCCGGATAGGCCCGATGATTTTTAGATTTATAGCGATGCTTCACGAAGGGTTTGGGATGTGTCCTTATACAAAGGGACAATGTGCTAGCCTATGCGTTGAGGCAGTTAAAACCTCATGAGAAGAACTATCCAACACACAATCTGGAACTTGCAGCGGTAGTATTCGCGTTAAAGTTATGGCGGCATCACCTCAATGGCATACCGTATAAAATTTTCAAAGATCATAAAAGCCTTAAGTACCTCAATAATCCAAAGGATTAGAATTTATGGCAACGACGTTAGCTCAAACTCCTTAGCGACTTTGACTTATTTATTAGTTATACACCGGGTAAGGGCAATATTGTAGCTGATGTACTGAGTCGAGTATTTACAGGGAGCTTAGCTATCGACAATAGGCTACAAAGTGATCTAAAAAGTTTGGGCATTACACTCCGAATCAGATACAAAGGGGCATTATCGGCTCAGTTGCACCTCGAACCAGTCCTTTTGGAGAAAGTCAAATCCGCTCAGAAGGACAACTTATTCCTAGAGAAGATATGCAAGTTTATCTAAACAAGAAAGGCGATCGACTTTGTGGTGAAAGAGGATAGAATGATGCGGGTGAAGGGAAGATTATGTGTTCCTAACGATGCAAACCTTAGAAAAGATATACTCACTGAAGCACACTATGCAAGTTATAATTCACACCTAGGAAGCAGAAAGATGTATCGAGACCTCCGTATGACATTTTGGTAGCACGACATGAAGAGGGAAATGGCGCTAGTTGTGTCATAATGCATGACCTGTCAGCGAGTAAAGGCCGAACACCAGAAGCCGGGTGGGGAGATGCAGAACCTTCCTATACTGGAGTAAAAATGGAACACATAACCATGGATTTTATTATTGGTTTGCCAAAGATACAACGGGGAAATTATGTCGTCTGGGTCATCATAGATCGACTCACCAAGTCATCTCACTTTCTTCTAATCGAAGATGCTTGGAGTGTTGACAGTCTAGCACAGATCTACCTCGATGAGATTGTTCGACTCCACGGTGTGCTTGTATCCATTATCTCCTACCGAGATGGACAATTTTTATTACGCTTCTCAGAGACTCTTCAGTCAGGAACAGGGACAAAGTTAAAGTTCAGCTCTGCCTACTATCCTCAGATAGATGGCCAGACATAGTGGGTAAACTAGATCCTCGAATACATGCTATGGCTTTTTGCCTTGGACTTGAAGTCAAGTTGGAACATGCATCTACCGTTTGCCAAATTTGCATACAATAATAACTATAAATCGGGCATTAAAATGGTGCCGTATGAGGCATTGTATAAACGGAATTGTAGATCCTATATCTGTTGCGATGAAGTTCACGAACGATAAATTCTTGGCCCAGAACTCGTAGAGCCAACTGGCCAGAAGATCCATTTGATCCGCGAGCGGCTGAAGGTAGCACAAAGCCGTCTAAAGAGTTACTCAGACATGTACCGTCGACATCTTGAGTTCTTATAAGACGATCATGTATTTTTCAAAGTCTCGCCCATGCTAGGAGTCACCAGATTTGGAGAAAAAGGGAAGCTAAGTCCGAGATTAAGCCCGTTCAAAATACTCAAGCGAATCGCCCAGTCGTAAGTCAGATTGTCCTGCCACCGTCATTATCAGAGGTACACGATATCTTCTACGTTTCTCAACTTAGGAAGTATGTATACGATCTGAATCATGTGGTAGATTTTTACTACAAAAATACTGGAAAATAGTGACGGATCTCAGCGACGGGACATAATTTGTCGCTGAATCAGTGACGGATTATCGACAGACTAACAAAAAATTTATTTATGTAGAAAATATATATAATTTTTTGTCGCTATTTGGTCATGGAAATGTCAAAATTTCCTCAGCGACAGAATAGTGACGAAAAATCCGTCGCTGTGAAATATTAAATTTCTTGGTATTTTTCGTTAACCCCCATTCCCAACTTTCACACTATTTATTTCCTCTCTCAGAGAACCTCCTCCCCCGAACTCTCCTCTCTCCTCCGGTGACCAGCCCCCTTCTTCGTGGTGACCCCAACCCTGACCCACCTCCTCCTCCTATGACCCACGCCCTCCTTTGCGGCAACCCCGACCCACCCACTCCTTCGCGGCGACCACTATCCCGACATGCCCCCTCCAAGGATGACCCACCCCCATATACTCCCCCTCTCCGGCACCCGCCACCACTTCCTCTCCCTCTCCGGCAACCCACCACCCCTCTCTTCTCAGCTCCTCCTCCGGCAGGCTAAGGTAAACCCTAACCCTCATTTTAATTTTGGTAATTATTGTATTTGTCTTTTGGGTGTCAGAAACGTATAGACACAATACTATAGACACAGACACGTACAGACGTGATACACTAGACACAGACCCCTACAGACACGATACAAAAAACTGGTAGCTTTGGCTAATAGTTATTTTCTAAAAATGTATAACATATGCATAAATGTATGGACACGATACGAAATACTAGTATTCATTTCAAAAAATACTAGATACGGGCCCGTACGAACACGATACGAAATACTAGTATTCATTTTCAAAAATACTAAGAAACAACATCAAAAATACTCAAAATTATGCATAAATCTATGACATATATTTTCTAAAATATTAATAATTTGCTAATAGTTAATTGCTTTTCGATACAAAAAAATTTGATACTCCAATCCGAAACCATCGATACTACCGATTACTTGTTTCTTAGTAGTCACCCATTTCGATTAGTTTACATGTGATAGATAGGTTTATTTTTTTACTTGCTTTTACAACCTTACTATGCTAAGGCATGTATCGGCCATATTTGGAAGAGTGTCGAGGAAGTATGAATTTAGATACGTGTAAAACAAGTATCCTAACTCTAGCTTTTACAATATTTTGTTCTTTATGAGACTTCTTTATCAAGTATCCTAACTAACTAATCCTTTAGCAAATATCTTAACTCATCTTGAATCTAATTAATCTATATTGCTTGAATTAATATATATGTTACATGCAGAATGAATGAGTCGATACTTAGTTGAGCAATCATAGATGTAAAATTAGCGACATAAGAGTAGGATTAGTTTGACAGATGATTTTATGGTAGGCGTTGAGAAATTTCTCAAATACGCCCGTAGTCAACCTTATTTCATAGATGTGAGGCTCATCAAGTGCCCTTGTGTCAAATTTTATAATATACCATTCAAAGAGGTAGATCTTGTGAGGGAGCATCTCTACAATAAGGATTTTGTATCGAACTACAAGGAGTGGATGGCTTAAGGAGAACCTTTATTTTCGTAATATCATTATTCCTCCTTCAATACGGAGTTAAAAGAGTCCACTCTTGGCGATAAATTTGAATATTGACTGAGAAATATGTCGCTTGAGTTGGTATTTGATGCAGCCGGTCCAAGTTTTGATCTGGAAGATCCTAATCCTGATGGGAAGGAATTCTAGGATATGTTCAAGAATATCGATACTCTGTTATACCCAGGTTGTGATTCTCATTCTATCATATCGGTGGTGATATCGCTGTTGAACCTAAAGTCTAATTTTAATTTGCCGCAGGAATGCTACGACCGAATAATTCAATTTGTTAGAGAGTTGTTGCCAAAAGGATCGAATGAATTGCCTGAAAACTTTTACAAGTCAAAGATGATGATACGGATACTCGGATTAGGCTACGAAAAGATAGATTATTATCAAAATGGTTGCATATTGTACTACAAGGATAACAATGATAAAGATAAATATATTTTTTGTCATGTGGACCGGTACAAGCCAATTCAGGGCAAAGGAAAGTCAACTGCCCGAGCAAGGTTACGTCCCTACAAGTACATACAATTTTTGTCGATCATAAAGAGGCTGCAGAGGATGTATATTTCCACAAATATATCACAACACATGATATGGCATAGCAAGAAAGGATAGATGGATGAAAGATAATAATCTCATCCTTCCAATGGAGAGGCATGGAAATATTTTAATCTGTGCCATCCTGAATTTGCTGCGGAGCCCAGGAATGTTCGATTGGGTTTATGTTCTGATGGATTCACTCCTTTTGGACAGTCGAAATCTCAGTACTCTTGTTGGCCGGTAATTTTGACTCCTTAAAATCTACTACCATGGATGTGTATGAAAACTTCTTACATGTTCTTGACACTTATCATACCCGATCTAAAAAATCTAAAGAAGAATATTGATATCTAGTTACCACTATCAGAATAACACATATTAGCGACGTCCAAAAATGTCGTTAATATGTAAACAGACGTCTCTAAAATAATTTAGCGACATAATTAGCCACATTTTTACATTATCGCGTATTACATGGTTGCTGAAAACAAAAACGTCGCTACTCATCGCTGTAGTGACTTATATTTGGGATGATACTGTGGTATTAAACGAAAGAACGAAATGTATATAATGCGAGGTTTGCACGAAACCCGCCTTCTTTGGTTTACAAACAAACTTGTACAATTTGATCCTATACAAGGATATAGGAGTACAATTTATTTAATCTGGGTAGATGATTGCTATAGGTGTCTGATCTGCAGTCGATCATTTTAGTCCTTGGACTACACGATGGTGAAGAAGTGCAGTGGAAGACGAAAAGCACCTTCGTAGGTGGCGAAAGAGGATGGATGCACGAGGCCAATGTCGTCGATCGCTACTCTTCGCCTGAGCTCTGGAAGCTTCTCTCTCTCTCTCTCAAAGACTCTCCGATCTCTCCTCAATCTCCAATGTTATGACCCGTGGTTCGATCCTCTTTCAAAGCTTCGACCTTGCTCGATTTTTCAAGTCTCGACCTTTGTTCGATTTTTTGACCTGTTCCTCTGTTGATAGAGGTCTCTATTTATAGAGTTTTGGTGACAGTGACCACTCAATCGGTATAGAAACTGAGTAGTGGAAAGTACAGTACCCTTTTACACAACGGTTAAAATAACCAAAGCCTGCGTATAGTTGATCTTTTGAATGAGCGTGTGACGCGAGTCCAACTAAGGGACAAAACGCGTATAATCGCTACAAAGATCACGACGTAGAAGCCACGTAGGTAGGTATCTCTCGTGTAGAAGAGGTTGGCATAGAAGCCAATGTCTGTTACCATGGCGTAGAAGCCAAGTAGACATAGAAGCCGAGTAGGCGTAGAAGCCTGGTGGCATAGAAGCCGAATAAGCACAGAAGGCCGAATGAGCATATAAGCCGAACGAGCATAGAAGCTGATAAGGCGTAGAAGCCGAGCGGGCACAGAAGCTGAATGGGCATAGAAGCCGCTGCGTAACGTGCCAGAGTGGTCGTAGAGGCCGAGTAGTCACAAAATCTGAATGGACGTAGAGGCCGAGGTGATGTGGACGTCTTTAGCCGAAATCATGGCTCTTGGAGATATAATCAAATCTTTTGCATTAAATGCAGAGATCCGCCATCCTCATTAATTGCAGAGACGTATTCCGAGGGCTTGCCACCGTTCTGAGCATTAGGTGCAGAGACGTGCCTCGAGCCCTGTACGAAGAGCAGCTTTTGACGTGGCAGTCTGTTTGTCTTCCGCGGAGCATAAATAGTTTGCGTTTGCCTGTGTAAAACAAGGCAGCGTATCCCCTTGTATGCGTAAAAGCAGTCTCCGCTGAGGGGATGTCAGTAAACGACGGTTCGGTGATATTTAATCAAAAACTCTGCATTAAATACAGAGATCCGCCATTATACTGTGGGACGCGTCCCTAGTGGTCTGCCATCTTTCCAGCCGTCGTCTGGGTAGCCGTACAGCATTTTTTGTCAGGAGTCAGATGTCAGGTTTACTGCGTGACTTGATAGGTTCATTTTGGGAAGACGAAGCGTTCTTCGTACGCTTTAACGCTGCTATGAAAGCGGATGAGTTTTACGCCATGGAGGCAATGAAGCACCCCGTCTACGCTGAAGCGGCCTGGACATACTGTATTTTACTCGGATGGTCCCATCATATTTTATGCCGTGCTCAGCGGAAAAGCCCCGTTGCACTCTTGATGGCCTTGAGGTCCCCTGCATCACCATGTTGCATAGAGCTATCCAGCGTATTTTTTATGCTTCTACAAGACCCCCTTCAAAGCTTTTAAATTTCTTCAGAATTTGGAACGCTTTGAATGAAGCATAAACCGCTCCTCGTAACTCGAAACGTTTCTGAATGAAGCGTTAAAATGGTCGATGCTGACTTTATGGCAGATTTATTGGGGACCGGTGTGACCTCTCTCACCTATAAAAGGCCGAAGAGTTTAACCTGTTCTTCCCGCATTCCTTTCGCCATACAAGGATGATCGCCGGAGTCCGTCGGGACGATCTGAGGAAGAAGAATACCATGTTCTTCCAGCATGTAAGGAGCCAAAAAAGACGGTGTCTTCGAGCAAGTCTCATCTGCAACGATGGATCATGGAAGGACATCATAGCCTCCCTTGCTCGAGATAATTAGCAACTTTGTATGGCGGTTCTCCGGGAGAGAGGAAGGGTCGTATTAGACCATGGCGCTTGCAAGTGGCGCCTTCTCCCGTTACCTCCGGTGACGATAGTCAGACAGACTAGCTCTGTCCCGGCTTGAGCGGCGGTGGTCTGTAGGACAGCAGATTTATCCTGCTTTCCTTCTATTGGAGGATGGGTCTATGCCCAGTTTTGTATCCTCCCGCCACTGATCATCTTCTTGGAATAAGAGGAAGACCATCACCAACGTGAGAACCTGTCAGAATAGCTTCTCGGTGCGATCTTTGGACGATGATGAGGAAGCCCTTTGTAGACGGGGTTTCCCTCAGATGTAATCATGAAAATAAAGAAAAACCCTTATAGATTGGATTTTCCTCATATGTATTCATGACTTTAATCTTTAATAAAATTATCTTTCTTCTTCATATGATCATCTTGCCATATGTTGTTGTGAAGTCTGAATATGTGTAGTTTTGACACGTCTGATTCTTTACGCTGACTCAGTTTAGGAAGAGTGCTAGGTCCTGTCCTGTCTTTTATGCATAACTATAGATGCGTAGAAAGTCGTTTTAGCATTTCGAGTGTTCGAACCGTCCTGCTATTTTTTAGGAGTGAGGAACCGTGTAGAATTCTGAACTGCTGCTTCTGATGAACAAAATTCTTTTGTTCAGACATCATCTTCAAGAATGTTTTCTCAAAAATTCCTTGGAACAGGGTCGAGAAATGGCTGTCAAACTGAGTTGCCATCTTGATAGATAAAATATTTAGACTGGAGTCTGGATAAACTTTGAATCGACCCATGAAGAAGAGTAGTTTTTCAATGTTGAACTCTGTATGCTTTGGGTACTTGGGATATCTTGATGTCAAGAACGAGTATCTTCTGTGTGTACTCTTTGTAATTGACCGCTTTTGAGGACCGTTCAGATGTACGCGTGATCTGGCCGATATATCCTTCAGATGTGCGGGAAGTCGTGGAGCATAAAATTATTAGTCTGCAGCTTTTGAGCATAAAACACCATCGAGCATGAAATCATAGACTTGTAGTTCCTGAGCGTGAAGTCGTAGGTTTGTAGCCTCTCGAGCATAAAAGCTACCAAGCATAAAGGCATCTGGGCGTAAAACTCGACTTGTTGCCGTCGAACGTAAAGTCGTAGATTCGTAGCTGTCGAGCGTAGAAAGCTCCTTAGCGTAGAACTGTAGATTTGTAGCTTGCGAAAAGAAAATTTTTTCGAGCGTGAAGTCGCGGATCTATTGCTTCTGAGCGTAAGCACCACCGAGCGTGAGATCATCGATTTGTTATCTGCTGGCTTGAAGTCGTAGGATTGTGGCCTCTCGAGCATAAAAGCTACTAAGCACAAAGGCATCCGGGCGTAAAACCATAGACTTATAGCTTGCGAGCGTGAAACCGTAGATCTGTTGTTGTCGAGGGTAGAAAGCTCCTTAGCGTAAGAACTGCTGACCTTCTTTGCGCAAAAAACTTTTCGAATTCGCTGACTGTCCGCCTTCTCTGAATAATAGGCTGACATTGGACCCAATCATAACCAAATATTAATTAGGATATTTGGTTCGGGGTCCGAGGAGTCCATCCAAACTCTATATATATTCTAAGTTTTCTGAGAGAAAAACTTTTCATCCGTCTTTTGCGAAAGAAAAAGCCTCCGACTGTTCGAGCTCTTCTCCGAGTCTTCTCTGAGTCTTCAAAGTTTCCAGTAATGGCCTCTAAGCAATCCTCCTCCTCGAAGGGAAAGAAGATTGATTCCTCTTCTCATTCTTCTGCCCAAGCAGGGGTGCCTCCGGTTGGACAGGGCGAACCATATTCTGAGCTGAGCATCACGCCGATGAGCAGTGCACCCGGCCTGATAGGTAGAGCTTTTGGGACGAGTGAGAACGACTGAAAAATCCTTCGCACACGTTTAACATGACCGTGCTAGGTCGTCTTCTGTGCTGATAGCCTCTTTGAGGAAGATGATGCACGGAGACGTTTTATCTTTTTACGCCCACATTCCTAATGTGTCAGCATAAAAACTCTATTTTTTTTGCAGTTGGGCGTAAAAGCTTTGACCGCCGAAAACTTGGTGTATACCATTAAAATTTGAGTTTTATGCTTGTGGATGGACATCCTGGCGTAATAACTCAATTTAATCAATCTGGCATAAAGCACAGACCGTATACTGCCAACCTTGAATTCTACGTTTTTTAAGGAAATGGATTCCAGCGTAAAGGCTCAAGTTTCACAGTCTCGGCGTAGAGCACGGACTGTTGTTTTTTCTTTTTCGCGGATGCTGCAAGTCCCGAAATGTCTAGTTAGGAACTGACGAGTTTCTTCTGGTGCCTTTGTAGTTAACTTGCATGAGTCTCCACTGGTTGAAGTGATGGGCTCTGTCGTCGGGATGCTACACTCCAACTATTTGGAGGATCTGTCACACGTGACATTTCCTATCTCCGGGCCCCAGTACCCCGAAGGAAGGGCAATTTTGATATCGGTTCAGGGCGAGCGAATGCTGTTGAGCATGATCAACGGGGAGCCTTTGACGTATGTAGACGGGGACAGTATATAAAGTCGGCCTTTCTTTTCGGGGACATGATTGATAAGCAGTCCCAGACGAAGCCAAAGAAAGAACTCTAGGTTTTCCCTGCCGGGAAGTTGGTCTTGAGTCTGCCCAAGATGCCATGAGATTATCCTATCTCGGCATTCTCCTACGCTACTTATCCCAGGAAGATGTCATGGACGCTGACTCCGGATCTTCACGGTAGGCCGGGAAAGATCTTCTACCAGAAAGGATCTGGCATATTTGTCAGCCGCACTTCCGGTCATGTGACATTGTTCAGGGGATTGTACCCGGGTAGTGTCCCTAGTGAAGACAGCTTGGTGCTCCAGCCAGTGCAATTGCCGACCTTCTGCAATGATTTCATGGGGCACGGAGGAGTATACCCCAAGGCGAATCCTTGATGCAATGTGTGGATGACCCCAACAAATCTTCGATGGGCTCGCTTAGTTGATTGGGCCCTTGTGCATTTTCGGATCAAGTTGCAGAACATCGGTCTGTTGGCAGCTGTGAGTGCTACCAGCGTTGGGTTGCCTCCTAACCCTAACCTGATTTTGGCACTGATGGAGCGATATATTCCGCTCACCGGGACTTTTGCCACTCTCCTGGGGGAGTTGGGATTGGCCCTTCATGAGATGGCAGAGATCTCGAGACTGCCGATGGGGGATACTCCGTACGAAGAGTATGTTCCCACGAACCGGGAGTTGGGGGATTCAGACACTTGGGTAGTAGAAGTGTATCAGGAGCTGATGTGCCACTACCTTGTTTGTACCGCCTTCTACGCTGAGCCTTCAGATTTGGCTCACACAAGTAAATGGACGTCCTGCCTCTTTTTTCACCGGGCTAGGGCTGCTCAGCCGGAGAAAGTCTTGGAAGTCAAGGATGAGCCTGTGAATCCTCTGAGCGTGCTGACTGCTCAGGAAGTCGACGATCTCCTGGAAGAAGCTAGGGCTCCGGATCAAATCCTCGTCGAAGGGATAGGAAAATATCCTGCAGGTACTAAGGCCTACAGTTATCTGAGGCATTGCCGCAGGACTCTATCCAAGGAAGCTCAACTGGCTGGCTTCCTCTCTATATGGCTGCGCCGACTGGTGGTACCCGGCATCGCATCTGCGGATCGTATTCACCGTAATATCTTGTGGCCTGCAGTGCGCCTGGTGTTTGGGGCGAGACTGGGCTTGCTCCCTGCCATGGTGTGCCGCATACAAGCTGGCCTGAGGGTGATGGCTGAGGCGCTGCTCGCTGATGAAGCTCGACGTAAAAGCTTTTCCCGGGTGGAATTACCATACCTGTATTTGATGGGATGGTTAATTCTCCATAACCCCCGGGTGATGTCCCCCGGTTCCGGCAGTAGCTTGGGGGGGGAGTTTCTTGCTGAATTATAAGAAATCCTCTTGGAATATGCTCACAGTTTTAGACTGTCGGCGGGTGCTGCATTGCGGTCATAGCTGGAAGCTTTTTTGCAGTGCCCCCCTGTTCATTACAACCAATCGGGGACTAGGCTTGAGGACTCAGGTAGAGATAGGACCACTCTTTCTCCTAAAGCCTTCAATTGGTTGGTCTGCATTAGACCTTCCCACCTGTTGTACAGAAGTGAAGATCACTGCTTCTTCGAACCCTACCTGCCTAGTCGGTTTGCCAGGCAGTTTGGGTATGATCAGTTGCATGCGGGCAATGCCGTCACCAGCTTCAGGTCCAGAGGTGGACTCATCGATGGGGCGAGGGGATGGCGATAATTTATCATGGGCTGCACCGGGGCTATTTTTATTGTGCCCTTCGTCACACCTTCCACGGAGCTGCGCATCCTATATTCGTATGCCCAGTTCTATGTGGCAACGAACACCACCCATCATGATTTTGATATGGGTAGAAGTTTTAGGGTGCCCTCTTCCAAGCCTGGGGGAAGGGTTGAAGTCCCCTCGATTTCTTCTGACCAGGGTGACGAGTCCGCTACTCCGGATGAGCCTCTCGTATAGGTACCGAGGGATGAAATACCTCCGCCTGCAGGGGCGTTGGTAGTCTCCGAGAAACGAAGGGCTTCCACTCTGAAGGAGGCTTCCCCTCGTAAGAGGACGAAGAGGATGGTTGCTCGTCCTCTCCAGATTCCTGGCATTGAGGCTCCTGGAAGTGAGCCTACTTCTCCCTATGTCGGGGATGATTCTTTGATTGGGGGTTCCTCGCCTTTTAGAGAGGAACCTTCTGCAGTTTTGGCCGGTGGCGTCGGAGAATCTCAGCTGGAGGCTGCTACCGCTGCTACTGCTTCAGGTATTGGAACGAAGTCGCCTTCGAGGCTGGTTATAAGAGTCCATATACCTTTGTCCGGATCAGCATTGGGAGAGGCCCCTGCCGTGCCCGTTAGCGCTTCTGACGAGATTCCAGTTGACGAGCCTCAAGTGGATCTTGGCGAAGACCTGGAAGAGTATTTGCCAGTGTCAGTTAGCAGGCCCTTGTCTCCAGGTATGACAGCTTGCCTAGCTTCACTGTCGTCTTTTCGTGCCTCTTCTTTAGGGAAATTAATATCGTGTGGACATTAACTTCCTCTTGTCTTCTTCTCACGGGACGACCTCTTCGGGGAGGGCAATGCACATGCGTCCTTCGGCTCCGTGTCAGGTCATGGCGTTGAAGGGGAAACATCTTCGGGTGCCGGCTCGCCTGCCGACGAGGCTTCCATACCTCAAGAGGACGACCCTGTCGTTGCGACAACGCCTCCTTCGAGTATGTGGGTTGGCGCTTCCTCTTTTGTCGCACCCCCTGTTGAGACGGGGACTCTGGCTACGTCGATTTTGGTTGCCTCTAGAGCGAGGTTTGACAACATTGCAGCCACTCCCAGCGTGCATTCCGGCCTAGCTGCGCTGACCGAGCAGTATACCAGTATCTTCTACAACACTTTGAAAACGAGAATATCAATGGTGTTGGAGAAGAATCTGAACTTTGCGCGCCTGAAGAAGTCCTCTCGGTTTTTGATAGAGGCGATCAGGACCTTGGCAATACTGGTTTAGCTGACGCCCTGGCGGAGGTAGTTAATGGTTTGGAGCAACCCGTTAACGAATACTCGCAGCTATCCCAAGGCAACCTCGAAGCTCTGGCCCAGGCTAGACACGACTCCTTGACTGCGCAACTTGTTGAAAAGGTGGAAGACCTGAATAAAATCCTCCAGACAAATCAGCGGAAGATGGATGAAGGAAAAGTCGTCTTAGAGGAGGCTATTGCTCTTAAGACGAACTGACAGGCCGAGCATGACGGGAATGCAGCGAGGGTTCTTAGACTGGAGATGAAGCTTGCTCAGGCAAAGAAGTGGGCTTCTCAGTCGTCAGAAGGTCTCAATGTGGCGAATGGCCGACTGGTCATAGCAAAGCAGAACTTGGCGAGGAAGGATGTTGTCCGCGCTGGCTTTCTTCGAGCTAGAGCCGAGCTATCCCTCTTGATTAATGACGAGGCATGGCTGGAGCGGGCCTGCGCTGATGTCTTGGATTCCAGGAATGAGAAGATGGCCAGATTGGTGTAGCAGATTCGCGATTTGGCCGCTTCCCCTTCATGATGTACTTTTGCTTTTGCTTTTTAATGTACTTCCGCTCTTTTTTGGGGAATAATAAAGAGGCTTTTCATCTGACTTTGTGGACCCGTCATTTCGGAATATAAATGACGGGTTTGGGTGAGAGTAATATCAGAGGTAGTATGGATGTGATAGTCTCTCGGTAAACCCTTTTTTAGCAGGGTGTATCTATTCAGAGGTCATATGGACATGATAGAGTACGACCCAACTAGTTTCGTTTTGGAAGTAGTTTTGTCAGAATAAGATTTTCGCCTTTATTCCACTTGAGCAGAGGAGTTTAAGCATAGTACCTTTTCAGGAATTTGCCATTGACAGGAGCCATTAGTAGGTCTCCATTAGGCTGGGCTAACCTTTAAGCGCCGTTTGAGAACGTTGTCTCGATCACGTAGGGGCCTTCCCATTTGGGCTAAAATTTGCCCTTGCTTCTGTGAGAATCATTGGCCTTCTTACAGCTAAGACCAGCTCGCCAACTTTGAACACTCTTTCCTTTACTTTTTGATTAAAAGCTCTGGAAATACGCGCTTGGTAGAACGCGATGCTCTTTTGAGCTTGAAGGTGTTTCTCGTCTAATCCTTCTATTTCTTGAAGCCTTAAAAGGTCATTCTTTTCCCGAATTAACTCATTGGCGACTGTTATCCTGAGTGAAGGTATTTGGATTTCGATGGGAAGAACTGCTTTGCTCCCGTAGACCAGTGAGAATGGGGTGCAACCTGTCGGTGCTCAGACCGTTGTGCGGTATGCCATGAGACATTCTCCCAGCTTCTCGTTCCAATCTCTTTTGTTTGAAGAGATGAACTTCTTCAAGAGTTTGATAATGGTTTTGTTGAAGGCTTTGGCCAAACCATTAGCAGCTGGATAATACGCCGTAGAGGCGACATTTTGTATCCGATTTTTATCGCAAAATCGATGAAATGCTTGGCTGATGAACTGAGGCCCATTGTCATTGATTATCCTTCGGGGAATCCCAAAGCGATAAATGATGTGATGCTTGATGAAGCTAATCACATTGGATGTTTTTACCTCAGCGAGAGGGATCGCCTCTGCCCATTTGGAGAAGTAATCCGTGATGGCCAGTATGAACTGGTGACCTCTAGAAGAAGACGGGTGAATAGGACCAATGATGTCCATACCCCATGCTTCGAAAGGCCAGGATGCAACCGTAGGATGTAGATGTTCAGACGGCTGGTGTATGAAGTCTGTATGGACCTGACAGGCCTTGCATCGTTTGGCATACTGGATTGCGTCCGCGATCATAGTGGGCCAGTAATAGCCCATTCTCCTGATACGATCTTGTAGCTTAGGACCGGGTTGATGCGCCCCGCATACGCCGTCGTGAGCTTCGCAAATAATCTGTTGTGCTTCGTCATTAGAGAGACATCTCCATAGCAGTCCGTCGTAGGTCCGGCGATATAGGCATTATAAAGGTGCATCGAAGTAGAAGCATAATGATCGTCTTTTGACGGATGCTGCTTCTTTAGGGTCCTCCGGCAAGATTCCGTATGCCACAAAATCTGTAAAGGGACTTCTTCAATCTCTCGTAGGGGATCGGTGTTCACAGCGTAACTACGTTCGATGTGAGCGTTGTTCTTCACGCAAAATAAATCTCTGTTAAGAAGGATTACCGAATTCTGCCTTCTTATAGGAGTAGTTAAATCTGCAGCTAGACTGGCTAGGGCATCGGCTTTCAGATTCTGAGATCGAGGTACATGCTCTAGGAAGAATCCCTTGAATGTCACGGCTATCTCGACCGTTGCTTGGTGATAGGGGACGAGGTCTGGATTCCGGACTTCATATATTCCCCTGACTTGATTGACGATAAGCAGAGAATCACCAAAAGCTTCCAGAGATTTGACCCCCAGTTCTTTAGCGACTTGGAGCCCGATTAGTAGAGCGTTGTACTCCGTCACATTGTTGGAACAGGGCTCGTTAAGAGAGTATGCTCGATAGATGACGAGTTTATCGGGAGTAACCAGGATAATTCCTACCCCTGAAACCACGTTTCCTTTGGGACCAGTCCTGGAGGCACCGTTGAAGAACAGTTGCCATGCGTCACTTTCCATTGCAGAACTACATTCTGCAACCTCGTCGGGAATATCCTCGTAAAATTTAGAGGCCTCCAGGATCGGATGAGCAGCTAGGAAGTCAGCCAATGCTTGGCCTTTGATGGACTTCTGAGGGACGTACACCATGTCATATGGTGTCAATAACATCCAAGTTGCGAGTCGAGAGTTAAGAACACTTGGCTTGTTCATCAGTACCCGAAGAGGATTGATCTTGGAGATGATGTGAATAGTTTGGCCGATGACATAGTGCCGCATCTTTTGGATAGCGAACATCAGAGCCAAATATTCTTTTTCTACCGGATTGTATCGGTGCTCAGCTCCGATCATCATTCTACTTAGATAGTAGATAGCCTGTTCATGTCCCGCATCGTTCTTCTGCGCGAGAAGAGCTCCCAGAGAATGGTCCATCGCTCGAACGTACAGGAAGAATGGTCTTCCTACGGTGGGAGGCACCAGAACTGGCGGACTAGTGAGGTAGCGCTTGATGTCCCCGAACGCTTCCTGATAGGCTTCGTCCCATATGAAGGATACACCTTTCTTCATGAGGCGAGAAAAAGGCTAGCATCTTCCAAAGAGGTTGGATATGAATCTCCGGATATAGGCCAGACGACCTTGAAACCTCCTAAGTTCCCTCAAATTACGGGGTGGTCGCATTTCCAAGATGGCCTTGACTTTATCAGGGTCCACTTGAATGCCTTTGGCGGTAATGACAAATTCTAGAAATTTGCCACTAGATACACCCGGAAAAGACTTTGTAGGATTCATTTTGAGTTGATGTTGGCGTATCAGCTCAAATACCGTCTTTAAGTCTTGGATGTGATTGACCCTGAGGCAGTTTTTGACAGCTATATCGTCTACGTAATATTCTACTATCTTGCGTAAATGCTTGTGGAATATGTTACTCATAGTCCGTTGGTAAGTAGCTCCGGCGTTCTTCAACCCGAAGGGCATGACCGTATAGCAATATACCCCCAGTGGTGTCCGAAAGGCAGTATACTTCTCGTCTTCTGGATGCATCTTGATTTGATTGTATCCTAAGAATCCGTCCATGAAAGACATACGTTCAAAATCGCAGGTATTGTCGATCATGACGTCTGTGATGGGAAGAGGAAACTCGTCCTTGGGGTAGGCTGCGTTCAGATCTCGATAATCGATGCAGACTCGCACTTTCCTATTCTTTTTCATGACCGGGACAACATTGGCGACCCAGTCGGGATGTTGTTCCTCCCGGAAGAAACCGCAGGCTATTAACTTCTTGACTTCAGCTTCAATGGCGTCCATCATATCCGGGCGGAACCGGCATTGGTGCTGCTTCACAGGCTTTGAATCGGGAAATATGTTGAGTTTATGAGTAGCCACCTTTGGATCAAGTCCTGGCATATCCTCATAATTCTACGCAAAGACGTCAATGTATTCTCTTATCAGTTGAATGACTTCTTCCCTTTCAGCTGGGGAAAGATTGTTACTGATAAATCCGCTTTGGTGAAAGTTTATCCCTAACATCGATCTGGATAACTTCATCTTTGGTGGGAGGTTCTCTCTGCTTGAAGCAAAATTCCCACTGTGTATCCATTTGCTGAGCCCAAGCGTCATTCTCGATTAGTTCGGATTCTTGTTCGTCTGATTCGAAGAGATTCGTCACTACCATATTTACTGGTAATGTTTGCTCGAGAGCACGAGATGAGTTGGAGGGCGACGAGCCATCTTGAAAAGGGGAAAAGGTGTCCTCATCTGACTTGGAAGTCGTAAGGGAGGTGGCATACCCTAACCCGGAACGAGTTTGTTGATAGTGGGGATTGCCGTACGGCAGTATTCGTCGGCCTTTCCCATAGTTGAGACCTGGCTTCAGTTTTAAGTCATAACCCATATTTTGCATGATCTTTAAGGCTTGCGGGCTGTACCTGTGAACTTGTATTTCACCAGCATCGTCATTGAAGGAATCTTCTCGTATAGTCGATTCGTTGCGCGTTCGGCCGAAGACTACTGAATGTTGACTGCTGCGGGCAGGCAGAACAATAAAGATAGAGTCTTCATGGGTTCCACATGTCGTGACGACATTGGATGATGACGCTACTTCCCATATGTACGGATGATAGAAATCTATAGCTTTCAAGAATTTTTGCGCTATAGGTTCTATATCATCATAGGGAGAGGATTCCGAATTTGGAATCTGAGCGTCGATATACTGGAAAAGAGGATGTTTATTATCATCTGGAATTCCGTTCCTGGTTGCATTTACATCAGTCGGCTGCTTGTTGCGCCGAAGGTTGACGACCAAGGATGGAGGCTTCTGGTTCAAAGTGATTACTAGAGGATCACCCCTTTTTCTGACCTGGTTTTGTTCAGGTGGATAGCCATAGGCTCCATGGCTTTTGGACGAGTAGTTCGCCCTTTCACTCTGATTGACAGTGGTCGTTCGGCAGAGGGTCCTTTAGGCTCCCGGGGGGATTCCTTCTCTGCTTGGCCTGACACCTCCTCCGCGTAGTCTTGAGAGTATAACACGGCATCGGAATAGTATGATTCTATTTCTTTGAATGGATTTAGGTTAGCAACCTCCGTTTGTACTGTCCCTTGGGCGTCTACATATTTAAGGCATTGTTGTAGAGTTGAAGGAACGATGTTGTGGTCGTGGATCCACGGTCTACCCAGCAAAATGTTGTAGGATACCTCTGAATCGATGACATAGCATGTAGACACCGATCTGAGGTTGCCAATCTGGATCCTCAGGCGAGTTTTCCCCAGCGGCTTACTTCTTCCGGCATTGAAACCCACGATCGTAGTGGTGGTATAAGCCAATTCGCGGGTAGGAATCCTCAGCGGTCTGAGCAGACTATGAGGAATGATACTGATTGATTATCCCGGATCTATGTGGATCCGGTCGACCTCCATGGAACCGACGTATTCGGTGTAATAGAGGGGTCTGTCATGCCTGTTATGTTTTAACAGCATGTCATCTTGTGTGAAAGTGATATTCGGTACCACCTCCATCACACTGTGGCATTGAGGACACGCCACTGGTTCCTCGTCAGGGGACTTGAGCTGGGTCAAGTATGCTTCCGCCTGTATCAGTGCTTCACTCAGGGCCAGACGTGTGTCTTGGGAGAGCCTGAGTAGCTTGAAGATGGACAACCTGACTGGCGTATTGGCCAGTTGGGCCAGGATGTCAAAGTTGTATGGCTTCTCTAAACCTTTGTTTTGAATATTTTTCACAGGTTTATCGAAGCATACTTCTTTTTGCTTCCCCTTGTCCGCCGAAGTCGGTCTTGCAGGATCGGCCTATGGTATAGCGGGCTCTGTAGCTGAAGCGTCTGCCGGTGCATCTTCCGGACTCGCTAAGTAGTCCTTGAGGTAAGCTTTCCCTGAACGGGTTGCAGCCAAAGCCTCGTCTTCATCTGATGGAGTAGAAGTTGCAACCATTTGGCATGGCTTGCATTTAGAGTTCTTCCTAGACTTAGCCTTAGCAGTATTAGTCTCTTTTTCGAGTTTCGGTACTAAATTCGGATGAACCCACATGATCTTGCCCCGCTGGGTGGTTAAGGATACCAGGTCATAATTTTGACCCCTAGCCGGAGGAAGATTGACGATATTCATCGTTGTTCGAGAAATAGGTGTCACTTCGTCCGGGACTTCCTGGGGAGGCAGATTGCCAAATTGCAGGGAGATTATATTGGTCGTGACCGTCTTTTCAGTGTTATGCAGAGTGATGGCCTTAGCATCGATCAGCCCCTGGATCTTCCTTTTCAGTATGTAACACGCCTTGGTCGGGTGGTGTACGTATCTGTGGAAGATGCAGTACTTGGGGTTGTTGGCACTGCCGGCTTCTCTGGGCCGCTTCTCCTCCGGAAGGGTGATCTTGCCACTCTTGATGAGACACTCGAATATACTCGGAATATCGTCGTCGTCGAAAGAGTATACTTCGACGGGCCTGAAAGTCCCAGGTTTCGTCTGCGTGGTTGCCGCAGTCTTTTGTCTGGACGTATTGATTGCCAGAGCTTCTTTTCCTTTGGAACTGCGAGGATGGTCGCCGTTGGAGGATAATCTTTTGCCTCTGTCGGAGGTAGAGATCATAATGCCATTGTCGCGCGCCTTGCGACTGTTGTCATCGGCGGCCACTGCTGAGATGATGAACGAGGGCCAGTCATGGAACTTATATGGTCCTGTGAACACCGAGACCAAGGGAAGGAGGTTTTTCCTACAAATGTCCACCAATGCAGAGTCTGGAACTCCTGGAGGCATCTGTAGCGTGGCTTGACGAAAATATTCGATGAAGGTACGAACGTCCTCCTTTTCCCTCTACTTGACTTCGATGAGAGAGGACATAGACATGTCCATTCCTCCCTCGTAGAATCGTGTGAAGAATAAAGCCTTGAAGTCTTCGAAGGAAGTAATGCAGTTGTCCGCCAGGCTGCGGTACCACTGGTAAGCCACTCCTGAGAGACAGCCCTTGAACACCCGAGTGAGGAGGGCGTTATTCCCTTGTAGCAACACCGTCATCATACTGAAATAGTTCATGTACTGACTTGGCGATGTTTTCCCCTCGAACGGAGCCATAGTCTGAGGTTTGTACCTTGGAAGGAAAGGGACCTCTTCTCAGATAGCCGGGTAAGGCTGGTTGATTCCCAACTTCTTGAGCTGATCTTTGTGCTTCAAGGCATCGAATTGGGCTCTCAACTCCCGTACTGCTTGCATCGGATTTTTTGCCGGTAGCGAGACCACGGATTGGTGCAGAGTCGGTTGTATCGTGATTCCCGTAGGAGGTAATGCATTCTTCGAGCGAGAAAGTGGAGGACCAGCTGACTCTTGATCTAGAGCAGGTTCTTGGACCGTGTTGGATGGTGGCAAGTCCACCCCTACACGTATCTGTGCTGGCGGGACTGATATTTGAGCTATAGCAGCCGCCTGTTGAGTTAGCATCATCTGGTTCATGTTCTCCATCATGGATTGCATTTATTTCAGAGACGTCTCCTGTGTAGTGATGCGCTGTTCCTCGCTTCCTGATGGTGAAGCTTCCTCATGTTCATCTCCAATGGCGTATACTCCCATTTCCCTGGACATCGTCGAAGGATGTGTATAGGTCGCTGCAGAAGTCGACTCTATACTCTCAGTATTTGATCCGGTAGAATGGCGACCCCCAGCGTCGGAATCAGAGGATTACGAAGTCAGTTGTTGTGACCTCGAACGAGTGTTCTGGATACCCCGTCTTCAGTGTCTCTGAGGAGTATGTTGGATCTCCTTCGGCTCGGAGTTCCAGAGGACGGACATCTTCGGCCTGAGCTTCCTCCAGGTATATGTGAAGCCATGTTCACAGATGCATGCGTGGGCTCTTATTCTAGGAAAGATGGAGAATAGATCAGTCGGTCGAAAACTGGCCATTTTGCTTTAAAATAGCAGCAATTAATTACAATCCTGTTACCATCACAACAGTGCTCGCTAGGAGGCGTAATAGCTATACAGGAAGATTCCCTCTCCTTGCATCTCTGGATTAGATATTTGCGCACGTCAGGAGAAGTTGCAGAAGAAGAAGATGATGTCTTGTTCCTCCTGTTCCCATTGGTAGGCGTACGGATGATGGGGATCATAGTCTTCCTTGTGCCACTCGTATACAACAGATTGGCCATCTGGGTGGCGGATAATCTCCGAGGAGCTCATCTTTCTGTCAATCGAGCCTTTTGTACGCTTAGGGACTTCGCCTGGCGTAATTTCAAGCTTCGCTCTGGTTGGTGTAAGGCTGAGGATGTCCTCAGGCGGCCATCAGCTTCTCGCTTAATTTGGAGGGCGGGTAGATTGTTCCCTTGCTGGCGTGAATGCCGAGAAGTTAAGTAGCTCGCCGCTTGCTTTCCCTTGCGGAGATCACAGGTGTCATCTGGTTCCCCGTAGAGGTCAGATGTTGTCTTACGCGCGGAGCATGTTTTGTACTTCCGATTTGGTGCTGAGGCACCATCAGAAGTTTTGTCTATTCTGCCATGGATGGGAGACTGGTTTCTACGTGTAGAGCGCAGTGGACACCTTTGGGTTAGCGTTGAGGCTTTGCCCAAAATTTTGTCTGTACCACGCGTAGCGGGAGACTGGTTTCTACGCGTAGAGCGCAGTGGATACTTCTGGGTTAGCGCTGAGGCTTTGTCCGAAGTTTTGTCTGTACCGTGCATATCGGGAGACTGGTTTTTACGCGTAGAGCACAGTGGATACTTCTGGATTAGCGCTGAGGCTTTGCCCGAAGTTTCGTCTGTACCGCGCACAGCGGGAGACTGAATTTTACGTGCAGGGCACGGAGGGAGCAATGCTACAACCTTATTGGTCGGAGAGATCAGAGAGATCGGAGAGTCCACAGGAATGGTAGAGGATGTCTTGGGCATCCAGACCTTGCGCAGCTTCCTGTTGTTTTGTACAGAGAGAGAGTGAGAGCTACCCCCTGTCTGAAGCATATCTTCGTAGGCAGACTGGTCGAACTGGACGACCAGTGTCTTCTTCACGGATCTCACGGATACAGCATCGTGTTGAGCAATCGCTTCCTCATCAGTAGAGAAAGATGTCCCCAGCAGAGTTGCCATCTTGTTTGTGGTATTAAACGAAAGAACGAAATATATATAATGCGAGGTTTGCACGAAACCCGCCTTCTTTGGTTTACAAACAAACTTGTACAATTTGATCCTATACGAGGATGTAGGAGTACAATTTATTTAATCTGGGTAGATGATTGCTATAGGTGTCTGATCTGCAGTCGATCACTTTAGCCCCTGGACTACACGATGGTGAAGAAGTGCCGTGGAAAACGAAAAGCAGCTTCGTAGGTGGCAAAAGAGGATGGATGCACGAGGCCAATGTCGTCGATCACTACTCTTCGCCTGAGCTCTGGATGCTTCTCTCTCTCTCTCTCTAAAAGACTCTCTGATCTCTCCTCAATCTCCAATGTTACGACCCGTGGTTCGATCCTCTTTCAAAGCTTCGACCTTGCTCGATTTTTCAAGTCTCGACCTTTGTTCAATTTTTTGACCTGTTCCTCTGTTGATAGAGGTCTCTATTTATAGAGTTTTGGTGACAATGACCACTCAATCGGTGTGGAAATTGAGTAGTGGAAAGTATATCACCCTTTTACACAACAGTTAAAATAACCAAAGCCTGCGTATAGATGATCTTTTGAATGAGCGTATGACGCGGGTCCAACTAAGGGACAAAACACGTATAATCGCTATGAAGATCACGGCGTAGAAGCCACGTAGGTAGGTATCCCTCGTGTAGAAGAGGTTGGCATAGAAGCTAATGTCTGTCACCATGGCGTAGAAGCCAAGTAGGCATAGAAGCCGAGTAGGCGTAGAAGCCTGATGGCATAGAAGCCGAATAAGCACAGAAGGCCGAATGAGCATATAAGACGAACGAGCATAGAAGCTGATGAGGCATAGAAGCCGAGCGGGCACAGAAGCTGAATGGGCGTAGAAGCCGCTGCGTAACGTGCCAGAGTGGTCGTAGAGGCCGAGTAGTCACAAAAGTTGAATGGACGTAAAGGCCAAGGTGATGTGGACTTCTTTAGCCGAAATCAAGACTCTTGGAGATATAATCAAATCTCTCATATTAAATGCAGAGATCCGCCATCTTCATTAATTGCAGAGACGTGTTCCGAGGGCCTGCCATCGTTCTGAGCATTAGGTGCAGAGACGTGCCTCGAGCCCTATATGAAGAGCAGCTTTTGACGTGGCAGTCTGTTTGTCTTTCGTGGAGCATAAATATTTCACGTTTACCTGTGTAAAATAAGGCAGCGTATCCCCTTGTATGCGTAAAAGCAGTCTCCGCTGAGGGGATGTCAGTAAACGAATGTTCGGTGATATTTAATCAAATTCTCTTCATTAAATGCAGAGATCCGCCATCATACTGTAGGACGTGTCCCGAGTGGTCTGCCATCTTTCCAGCCGTCGTCTGGGTAGCCGTACAGCACTTTTTGTCAGGAGTCAGATGTCAGGTTCACTGCGTGACTTGATAGGTTCATTTCGGGGAAGATGAAGCGTTCTTCGTACGCTTTAACGCTGCTATGAAAGCGGATGAGTTTTACGCCATGGAGGCGATGAAGCACCCCATCTACGCTGAAGCGGCCTGGACATACTGCGTTTTGCGCGGATGGTCCAATCATAATTTACGCTGTGCTCAGCAGAAAAGCTCCGTTGCACTCTTGATGGCCTTGAGGTCCCCTGCTTACGCTGCCCTGCATCACCATGTTGCGTAGAGCTATCCAACGTATTTTTCATGCTTCTACAGATACGACATTGCAGAATATACGACGGTTAGAGACATGTCGTCGTTAAATTGCCGACGTAATCTTTGGTCGCCATACGTCGCTATATTAGCAACATTATGAGCGACGTTTTGCTACAACAATACTGACATGGCATGTCAGTATGTTGGCGACATTTAGCGACATACTAGCGACGTCCTTGGTATCAGGTAGCGACGTTCCGATACTTTTTAGCAATGTAAATGTAGGTCACAAAATGTCGCAATACATCATAACATGTTGCTAAATTAAAAAAAAATTAAAAAATAGAATGCAGTTTATAAAATATTTCTCGACAAAACTCTACCTGCAGTTATAAAATCACAATTTATATAAATAAACCCGGAGCAACCCTCCATCGAATTTTCTAAGTTCGTCGACCCTTTCGTTGGAACACTCAACACCGATAATTTTTTGTGTATAGTTAATATGAATAATAAACTAAACTCACATAGAAAGAAATCTACAAAATTATATTTTACTAAATATGTCCCAAGAAGTAGATAAATAAATTTAAAATAAGTGTCACATGCTTCTAAGAATATAATAAAAAGTATGAATTAAATACATCAAAGACCTAAGAATGGGCCAATACACACAAAAAGACTAAAAACTGTCCAAACAAGGACTACAACTGATGAGTAGGAGCACCGTCGCCCATCTGGAATAGAAGGAACTCATATTACTCCTGTGAAAGAGTCATCGATGCCGATGGAGGCGGTGTCGATGCCGATGGAGGCGGTGTCGATGCCGACGGACCAGGAGGACATATCTGCTCCAATGCTAGCAGTCGAGCATTGTATTAGTCCATGTCAGATACCACCCTCGAATTGTTTCTGCTACCTACCGGCTCAATAAATCTTGTGCCCCATGGATGCTCGCAAGTTAGTCTTTCATGGCTGTATGCTACCCATTCAGCTCCGTCTGTTTGAGCTCCGTAGATACGGCCAAAGTTGCCAATCTTTGCTCTATCGTCTGGCCCATAGTCCTAAGCTCCATAAGGCTGTGCTCTGTCATATGGAACAGAGTCCTTAGTTCCACAAGGCTATGCTTGAGTGAATCAAAATGTGCGGTGATCGTCGCATCGTCCGTCTTCGGCACAGACTGTGGCCGCTCTATAGTCCTCCGTAGCAACTCGTCACACAGGTCAGCAATCTGATGTTCAACGCTCTCCTAGGCTTGTGCCAACACCTACGAAGGCTGCAATGAATGCACACTGACAGAGGGGGCCCTGGATGATTGCGTCAAAAAATAGGCATCGTAGGATCCCGTACCGTAGAACATACCCCTCTAAAGAACACCAACTATGGTCATCCAGATTTTGTCCTCCGACGGAGCTGTAGAGGGCTGAGAGGAAGTACCAGCCCCTCCCTTTACAGGTGCACTAGTAATCGCCCGCTCAGGTAGTTTAAGATATTCTTCTTAGAAATTTTTTTGCTAACGTCTATGTTACTTATTACTAACTATATAGATATCTATTTAGAAATTTTCTAAGTTACATTAAAACTAACATAAGGTAGAAAACGTACATAGGTCGGCGTTGCCTTCTCATCGATAAAATTTTTGCCCTTTCGATGGGTGGCCAGAAAGACTGTCACCATGTTGGCGTCCTCACCCATCTGTACCTATTAAAAATATAATTTTTGTCATTAAAATTAATCATATTATCCTACTTGTATTAAAATAATATATATTCAATAGAATACATACTAGACGACAAAAATATTTCGTCATTGGAATCGAGCCACCACACCACTTTCCTGCCGTCGATCTAGCCGCCTTTGCCTTCTCCGACCGTTCCTTGTACTTGGGTTCGTCGAATCTTGCCTTCATCGTAGTCCACTACTCAGGCGTGATCCAACCGTGGATCAGTTCTCCGTCGCGATCACGGACCTTCTGGTAGTTGATCGCATCACGGATCAACTTGGTGGTGACAACATAAAACTGCTCCTCGATCTTCAAAGTCTAGTGTGGTGGATAGAAATATTCTTTATTCAAGACATAAAATAGAGAGTTACATGATATGCATAAATAATTATTGATATTATAAGTAAATCTATTTTTACCTTAAAGTGGGCAAACCAAAACGCCATCCTATCTTCAGGAGCATCTGAGTATTTCAACCAAGGCTCACCATAGTTTTGCCTCAGAAAATGCCCTAGTGCTCTTTGTATCGCCGAGAGATGATATCTATACAACGATAATTAAACTCAAGAATATATAAAAATAATTATTTGTAAAATATTAACTAATTAACTTACTTGCTAGGCCCGTCCCACCAAACCTCCATCATCGTCTCGCCCGGAGGCGTGCATGGGGGATCGCTCTGATCATGCACAAACGGAGTCGGCTTGACCTTCTCTATCTGCTCCTGTGTCTCCATGGTGTCATCAACAGGAGGAAGGCTGGACGGGGGAGTAGTCTTGATATCGACGCTTATAGTTTATATCACAAGACCATGCTTGTCTATTTTCCAAACTTGATCTTGGATTTCATGATATCGACGCTGGACTCACTTCACGTTATTGTGCACATACTTACTCTTAGTTTAGATTTCTTGTATCCTGTAGTTATTAATATCTTGCTTCTGATTTTTATGCATCTTTACCTTTATGCACCTGTTGATAGATATATTTTTTTTTGTTCATACTTTATTTTTTTCTCCTTGTGCTACTTGCTACAACTGCTTTATAGTTTTATCATTTAACTGGAACTGCTGTTAGAGGTGTACTTGCTCCAATTCTGACTGGATATATTTTTCAGAGGATCCAGAGGATTGGTGTCCGATGTTTTATGGACCTCAGCCCGTCGATGGTGCAGATAGGGACCCCCTAGTTTAAGAGTGATTTTCAGGTTGGTAGCCAAGATCACTAGGACCTCAGTTGTATTTTATTAACCTTTGGTACCGAATTTGTTCCCGGCTTTTGGTTTGAGACCTTATATTATATTTGATTCTAGATATTGTTGTATTATTATTATTATTGTTGTTGCTTTAGTAGTAGTTATTGTGTGGACTTTGTAGTTATTAGATTTCTGTGTTATCTTATCGTGCTTAGATTCATGATTGAGTATTTGTGTTATCATTATCATATTGATCCTCCGTTTGGAGTTGAGATCTTGATAGGTACTTATATTATTGTGTGAGATTGTTAGCTAGATAGTAGACCTAGACAACATTCTACCACCGATGATGCGGCGTAGGCTGGACGTACCCACGACTCATGCCCAATTTTTCGGGTACGGGTTGTAACTCATTTTTGGTGGCAGCCCACGCAGGTCTTGAGCTTCGCATTTAGTGCGATATCTTGGTAGTACAATAATTTAGTTGTACTACTGTAAGCCTGCACTAGGATATAGGATCTAGGATGAGAGTGTCCTCAATCACGACTAGGAACAATTTTAATCTAATTATTCTGAAATTGCTTTTTTTGAAATATTATTGTCCTTCTTTGATGATATAGTATCTTGCGTCGTATTGACTTCTTTTATTCTGTGTTCAGGATGCCTCCGAAGATACGATCCCATCATACCGTTTCAGTAGTTGCCACCAAGAGATCTGCTACCTCTCGTCCAGTTCATATTCAGGCAACTGCTACCGCTCCACTTACCACTCCTACGATTGAGGGAGCATCTGCTTCTCTCGGAGATCCTCCTTCACCTGTCGATCCAAGGACTACCCCAGTCATTCCGATGGTACCTTCTTCACCACCTCCTGCACCAGTAGATGCCGCACAGTTATTTGCATTCTTCAGGGAGATGATAGATGCGCAGCACCGTCAGGTGGATGTGATGAGGCTGGGTATTGAGAATGCCCACCAGATGGCCATGACGACAGTGGACATAGTGGCACAGATCCAACCACAGGCAGATCAGACTCAGCATCCGAGATCGGGCAGCATCATTGACTTCCAGAGGATGTGGCCCAAGGAGTTTCGGGGTACAGAGGGGATCTTGTACGCAGATGACTGGATAG